>OV170230.1:26082687-26222687 GCA_921882275.1 Brenthis ino
GTTATTTCAATGGTGTTGTTAAGAAACAAACAAACAAACGAACAAAAAACAAACATACTTTCACATTTATAATATTAGTATGGATATATGTAAGCTTAGTATAAGAGTAAAAGAAATTGAAAGTGTATTTGTTACGCACACACTTGCCATAACATCTAAGCGAAAAAATCGTTCAAGAAAATATTTTAAGTTACTTATATAATACTTACATACCGACACAACACTACCGTTATCAATTTCTTGACTACCTTTTGGAAAATCCAATTATTGTAATATTTTTTTTAGTTTAAATTTAATTATCGTATTTATTACAAGGCTTGGACTGAATCAAAGGGAATGAATCACTCCAAGGCCCTAATTAGAGCCTACGACAAAACGTTTAACAATCTTATGCTAGGGCTAAACAGAAAAACCTTACGAACACTGGTAAGGGCTTTCACTGGACACTGCTGCTTAAATAAGCACATGTTCAACCTGGGGCTGAGCGAAACGCGAACCTGCAGAATCTGTAGGGAGGCAGACGAAATGCCACTACAGCTTCTGAGGGAATGCGGACCGCTCATGCACAAACGCAGCATTCATCTAGGAAAACAATTTCCAAGCCTTGATGAAATAAAAGAGTGTAACCCTAAGAAAATCCTGCAGTTCTTAACATCAGCATCGTTTAGTGGTTCACTCTAGTACAAATAGCGGCGATCACAATAGACCAGAAATGGTCGCAGTGATACCAAATAGCCGCAAAACAGAAATAAAAAAATAATAATAATATCGTATTTATTAACAGTAGCTTATGTGATAACACTCCAGATCGTAATCTGTCTGTGTGTATTTTTCCAAATCAGTCCGTTTTAGCGTTTAGGAGCTACAAACGTACACTCAAGAACGCACAAATTTTATAACAGTAGCAAGATATTGTAGCGCAATTCGAAGTATAATCACAATTCATGAGTGCAATCGTAATTTCCGATGTAGAATTACGTGATCACGTACGAGAGTATGAATGTGCTTGTCGAGTACCAAGTAACGTGATTCCCGAGTCCCGAACCCGGCCGTCCAAAATACATTACTTCACTTAAGGACGTGAGCAGCATCTAGTATTGTGCAGACAAAGTGCACGTTTCATGTGGATTCGGTTAAAAACTTCAAAAATTATATTTAACTGTCTCAATAAATTCATTTACAATTTTAAACGATGAGTATTATTGGAATAAAATCTCTGAAATTATATTTCTATTCCTTCCTATTTGGTTCCTGTGTATACGTATGTGGTCTTTTTGATGATTCTCAGTCATAGTTCGACCAAGTTTCCGATCAAGGAGAACTATGGCTGCTCAACGTCAGCTTACTGGGTCACCTAGTACATAATTACTTACTACAAAACAATTTTATTAATGTACACTTAAAAATTGAAATTTTCATATACAAGTCGTGTCCGCGTGGGGTCACCGTTTTTCCGAGTAAATAATGCAAAGCACCGCGATCCATACCTACAAATTAAAAACAACGAGTAAATATTGAGGCGGCTGAAACTACACTCGTAAAGTTTTAATTAAATGTCACCAGAGCGCTGCAAAGAGAAGTTTTTTTTTTAAATGAGTTTCGTTCTAGTGACATGAATATATCCGAGAGAAGTTGTATATAATGTTATTTAGCTGACTGCATAGGAGAAGAGTAATGTTTTGTAATTACCTCGTTTGTTTGTCTGAGTGGTTAACCCCCGATGTGCGGTGGGATGCTCGGTAGCCTCTGACAATGCACCCGGGCGTGAAACGGGAGGTGGAAGGTGTACCATACAGGTTGCTTCTCTAATAGCAGAGTGGGCCGTTTGAGCAGCCCATAAGTTGTCTTGGTCTACCTCTGTACAACAGCCATCTGTCCACTCGAATTATTGTGTCAATATTTTAACTAGTAGACCGATACTATGATATTATAGATAGTGTTATAACCTACGGCGCTAAAACATGGACGCTCACGCCAAAGCTGCTTCACAAGCACACAGCGGGTATAGGTTGGATGCAAAAAGCTCAAGATCTCGCTCAATCACCCTGAGAGAGGCCTTTATCCAATAGTGGACTGAAAAAGGGCTTATCCCGAAGAAAGAAAACGGTTACCGCTGGATAGCGTATAACTTTATTTTTTTTAATTTTTGTCATGAGATCCAAGCTGCTAGGTTATTGCGTACAGAATCGATTAATTCGTATTTTGATTACTATCTTACTAAATATTTAAACAAATTATGACAAGTTTAAAGTGGAAAAATGTCTTAGTTTTTATTAGTCTTTTTATAAACCAATAATACATACTTACCAAAATAACGTGCTATTTTTTTTAATATGATGAATATTCTTAAAAGAATCTTGCGATATATTCCTTTCGACAAATGTTTGAAAAGGATGTATCGCAAAGTTAGACCTATATAAATTTGGTGAAGATCTTATTAAGTTTTTTGAACGTGAAGAACGATATTGCCAAGTAAAGAATAGCTCGGCGTCCAACCACATACACGATGACAATCATCGCTATCGATTTTCATTTAGGTATTGAGTAGGCATAACGTAATCAGATATTTTCGAAGCCGGTGTGCTTTGATTTATGGGCTGGTACCGACTTCAAAAATATTTGATTAGTTATCTATAATAAATGAAAACTTCCAATTAGTTATTTTTTTGCTTTTTAATGTTTTTTTTTTTTGAAGTGACTTTTTTAAGTTTTTATTTTTTCATTTTTAGTGTAGACGTAGTAGTAGCAAAATAAGAAGAGAGTATTTTAAAATTTCAATCTCATTTTTTCATTACAATTTCATCTCTTAAAAAAATACAAAATATACTTGTCGAATTGAGAACCTGCTTCTTTTTTTTCGTTGGTGAAAAATGAACAACACACATTTATGAACACATATTTTCAACTACAATAATTATATTTTAAATAAAACTATCTTTTTACTAATTTTTGGTTCCCAACGACGACGTTTCGAAGTTTCTCAATATTCACGTAAATCTAAGAAACATAACTGAAAGATTATTAAATCTAATTTTATGTGCTTCTTACAATATATATGGTTTTAGACACAATCATGAGAGCTACTTTTTTATGTTTTCAGGGTGTTCTTCTGTACTTACGATATTGCCGTTTTTTCAAAGAGTCCATTTGAAAATGAATCGGTTTTTAATAAATAACCAGTTACCAAAATTTAAAATAAAATAAAATGTTTATATATAATTTAATTGTTAATAAATTATAAATAAATAAAAATGTTGGGACATTAATACACAGGACCATCTAGTTCCATGGTAAGCTACGAGGCTCGTGTCATGGATACCAGATAGTTGATATACTACACGCAATATATAACTTTAAATACGTACATATTATAAATATAAACACTCATTACTGGAGTACAAACATTCGTCATCACATAAATGAATACCCCCAACGGCACTCGAACCCGCGACCGTTGGCACTACAATCTGAGCCAAACATGTCTTCAAATTATTTATTGTTTAAGAATTTTTTTAATAATTAACCTACATTTCGCAAAGACCTTTTTTTTATTTTTATAATATATTTTTTATTGTGGTAGACTTTTCTTACTTGCTCTCACTATCTTTGTTAAGTAATTAAAAAAATTAAAAGTGTACATATTTAATGGTGTGCCTTTTACATAGAAATAGGCCTTCATCTGACGCAGGCTACTAGATATTTGTTATATTTTATAAATAGAGTCGCGTAATATTAGAATTACTTACTCAAATAATTAATATAAGTGAAAGACTGTAGTCAAGACCTAAGCAAAGAAAGGCCTGGTCGTTAACAAGTGGAGCGCCTGAAGGGTTTCACCTCGTAATTCAGTTACACTAAATGAATGTATAAGAACTTAAGATATTTATGGTGTAGTATACAAGATTTCAATATTTACTACAAGTTTTCCATGCTTTCGATGATTTATTGAATAAGCAAACACTAAAAAAATTTGATGTCATGGAAAACCCTTCGTACACCTGGCGGCCTTCACTCTTCATAAACACCGTAGCTTATCTAGGGTGGAAACGCCCTGGTCCTTGCAGATGCTAGGTCCTGGGTTCACAAACACCTTAATCTTAGAGTCCTATTCAAACTTCCAAAAACTAAAAAGAAAATGAGAGAAAGGCAGTGGTAGCCCAGTGGTAACGCGTTCGCTTGGGAAACTGAGTGAAGCGAGTTCAAATCGCAGGTCTCGCACCTCTGATATTTTCATGTGCGAATCATTTCCAATATGATTACCACTTGTCTTAACGGTGAAGGAAAACATTGTGAGGAAACCTGCATGTCTGAGAGAATCTAGCAAGTTTTCGAAAGACATGTGAAGTCCGCCAACCCGCAGTTGGCCAGCGTGGTGGAATATATATATGTGGAATATATGGCCTGATTCCCCTCGTATTGAAGGGAGGCCCGTGCCCAGCAATAGGACGTTAAAAAAAAGGGCTGAATACAAAAATTAGACACTTGCCAACTCCTCATCGTAGAGCGTTCTAGAAGTAAGAGTGACCCAGTAAAGAAACGAAGTTGAAAATTGAATTACATTATATTTATACTCTGTTGACAAATTGAAACCTCTTCAGCGAAGTAAAACCAAATTTCTCGTTTCAGTGGATTTATTTAAATAGATAACGACTAACAGAAGTTTGAGCATGTTATACAATTTATTCAAAGTCGCCTACTCAAGTGTAGATTTTATAAAACTAACGTTGGTTTATTCAGAAGATTTTGTTACAAAATCAATATTATATTTATACATTTTTTAAGTGAGGTAAGAAGAAATTCTAAAATTTTGATTACGTGAATATTTAATTCGAGTTCTTAGGGAAAAAGCAGTTTATATGAAAAATATTTTTTTTTTATTAATACAAAACCTATTAGTCCATTTCCTTTGACATGAATGACCTTTTTATATATCTTAGTAATAAACCGCGCTCTTTACTCTAGAAATCATGTCCTTATATACCTATGTAATATGTGCATGTGCGTTGCATTACTTGAAAGAAAGGCTATATTGTATAGTACTTTAGACTTTTCCACCATTTCTTTAGAATTTCTGAAATAATTTTAAAATCGGCGTGCCCTTTTTTGTTAAAAAAATATATTGTTACCAAATAACTAAGATATCTTTGTACAAGTTGTCTTATAACCATCACGCTTCAACAAGTCGCTCTCGAAATAAATACAAAAGTTTGTGTTCAGATATTGTTCCTCAAGTGTCGCTTTGTAGCACGCTCCGATAGAACTCGTCAAATACGACTGTGAGAAATGAATTTTCGAACATTGCTTCATATTTTAAAATATATCCGTTTACAAATGGTTCTTACATTCGCATACCGTATATTTTCTTATCTACAATTAATATTATTATAAAAAAGGTAAAATTTGTAAGTTAGTATGTGGGGGGTAATACCTGAAACTACTGATCTAATTCTGGAAATACTTCCACTAATGGGAAGCTAAATTACTGCCGTTTACTTTAGGCTATTTTGTATTCCGGTAATATAACCTGGACCAACCAAGTTACACATCCAAGACGCTCCCGAGCGAAGCGAGGGTACGTCGCTAGTTTATATATATTATATTAATAAACCCCTAAATATTTTGTTATAAATGTTTGTTCTTATGGTATGTACGAGTATTTTGATAGTTCTTTCATTTATTTAATTGAGAATTATTTATATTTATGTCCAGTAAAAGTCCCGAAAATCTCGACTCAGCTGTTCCTGGCGACAAAATAGCTAGTTGTCAACAAGGTTTATTTGATAATTTATTGACAACCCATTATGTTTTTTCGATATGGAAAAATAGAAATAAGACTTTTTGAAGAGCTGTTAACTTTTCGATGGAACTGCAACTTTAGAGACAGACATACAGACTGATTCAACATTTATTATTTTTGATTTGCTTTCACATCAGGAAAATAAACACAATATGAGCTTGATGTTGGGTATTTTGAAATAAAAGATAGCCATCTATCTATACATACTCGTATAGTAAAATTGTAACTAAGCCGAATCTGTACATTAAATATTTTTTGGAAAATCTTACTGCAATAGACATTATTACCGATACAGAGGCCGAATCTATAGTTTTTAGAATTTTTGTCTGTCTGTCTGTTACCGCATCACGGAAAAACCACTGGAGGGATTTCGATGAAATTTGGTATAATGGTAGCTGATTATCCGAGTCAACATAATATAGTCAGGATACTTTTTACTTCGGGAAAATATCTCATTTCTCAGAAAAAATACAAAAACTCCACTGTACGAGTATAATAATATGTAAAACTTAAGAATTTGGTTTTTGGTCATCTGAACGCGGGCGGAGCCGCGGGCAATGCTAGTTATTTTTATAAAACTCTGCAACAATAATAACAGTGTGTGTACTCGTAACAGCTGGCTCGTCGCCTGCGGTTTAATTGGCGTAAGCTACGTAAATCATTTCATTGAATTTTATGCAGAAATTTCTATCATTCCCTATGTACGAGTATCTCCTCGGTTATTATTTAACAATTTATTCAAAAGTTCAACATTATATTTTATAGTTCGATTGAACTCACATTTCGGGTAAGAATATGGGATTTTTCGAGTTGATACTTCCAAAATCTTAATAATTTTTTTACTGGCTTAGCAGCAAGTGAATTTCTTCATGAAATGACTTACAAAACTCAAATTTATTAATTAAAACAGCGTTTAATATGACTAAAGCACAGTCTATAAATCAAATTTGTACACTGAGACTAAAGTTTTACAAATAACATTTTGTTTTGTCAACAATCTACTTTAGATCAAAAACATTCCTCATTTTCTTTTGTCACGTAACTTCCTACAGAAATCAAAGTGAGGGGATGACGATACGTCTTCATGCCTCACTCCGCCGTCACGACGGGACCCTAATGTGTTTCCTATGGCCTCAAATGGTTTTCAAATTAGTCTGGACTTTGCACTTTTTCGTCACGATTGAATATGTAATGTTGTTTGCTAGAATAAGTTATTCTTTGTAATATAAGTAAGAGATTTCAGTCTATCATATCATATATCTATACATATAACAAAATTCTTACTGAATCGAATCTATACATTAAATATTTTTTGGAAAATCTTATCGAAATAGTCATTATTATCGACACAGAGCCGCCATATATCCTATATATAAATACAGCCAAATCAATCGTTTTTAGAATTTTGTCTATCTGTCGGGAACGTATGACGAGAAAACCACTGGACAGATTTTGATGAAATTTGGTATGGTGATAGCTGAGTATCCGGGTCAACATATAGGTTACTTTTTACTGCGGGAATATGTTTCGTCTGTCATCTGAGAAACCTTTACTAAACGTTAAAATATTTTATTGAAGTAATAAATATGTTATTAATATCAACATTAATCAATATTAACGTGAATGCATAGAAAAAACAATAACAATCTTAGACATTGTGTCTGGTTGATAACATTACTTTGGAAGTTGCTGATTCGGTTCCTGTACGAGATTTAAGATCGTTTTGTTCTTGCCGATTATAATTGTAATTTAATTATAAGAAATAGTGGTAATACGGAATTTTAAAAAGTTAGATACAGAATAATATGTAGTTTACTTTCATACTAATTGGATACTGATTAATTATTCGCAATCACTCTTCCAACTCTTCGCTCTAACTACTCTTCGCTCTAACTACTTCCGACCCGCAAGCTCTTTAGTAGTTAGGTAACAATTAGATAAAGTTATTTTTACATTTATCACTTCAGTATGGGCTATTATTATAGAAATCAAAGTACTATGACAGTATAAATTATTTGCCTTAACTTGCTAGAATAAAGTCGTTAAAATACTTTAGTAACTTAGCACTAAACTGTAGATATTGTATATCTACGTATATTATAGGTATATTGACGACACGTTTGGCTCAGCTTATAGTGGCTTTACTTGATGTGCCAGCGGTCGCTGGTTCGAGTCCCGCTGGGGATATTCATTTGTGTGATCAGCATGAATGTTTGTTTTCCAATCATTGGATTTTATCTTGATTTCAAATTGATTTTATCTAGATTGGTGTTTATATTTATTTACAATATGTATGTATTTAAAGTTATATATGTGTAGTGTATCAACTACCTGGTATCCATAACACAAGCCTTAAGCTTACCATGGAACTATACGGTGCCATGTTAATGTCCCAACATATTTATATTTGTCTATACATATACTTCAAAAAAACTCCTAAAACGTTTATTTTTACTTTGCTTAGTTCCGAACAAAAAGGTTCTTTTGAATTGAATTTGTATTTGTCTCAGATCCCGGGAACATTGGAGCGTCAGTAAACAGATTTATGTAAGTAGGTAGCTGAAACTAAAACGTCCTTTTTCTCCAACTTACACGTAACGAATTAACAATATACCTACGTCTTCAGTCGGCCATTATGATAAACTAGCAACATACCCTTGCTTTGCTCGAGTGTCCCAACCTACCTAACTGTAGCTTATGTGTTACTCCAGGTCGTAGTCTTTCTGTATCTAAATGTCATCCAAATCTATCCAGCCGTTTCAACGTGAGTAAACATAAACGGTACACGCCAATATAAAAAATGTATTTATTCAACAATGCTTAACGCAAGGTTTACCACTTGTCTTAACGGTGAAGGAAAACATCGTGAGTAAACCTGCATGTCTAAGAGAACCAGCGTGGTGGACTATGGCCTGATCCCCCTCGTACTGAAGGAGGCCCGTGCCCAGCAGTGGGACGTTAAAATGGGCTGAATACATACATACATACGCTTAACGCAACACAAGTGTCAAACTACTAAGTATATCATGTATTGCACTTTTAGAAAATATTAGCTTTAATAATAAGAATAAGCCCATAAATACGCCCGCCCGCCCAATAATTAAGTGTTACAGTAGAGTTCAGATAATTTTGATATAACAATGGTTTTATATGGTTGCTTCCCTATCCATACTTTCATCCCCATTTTCACTCCCTTAAGGGATGATTTCCGGGCCTCAAACTATTTATTTTAAATTTCGTCTAAATCGGTTTAGTAGTTTCAGAACTTATTCAGTACAAACAAAAAACAAACAAACAAGCAAACAAAAAAATCATTCCTCTTTTATATTATCTTAGTATAAATTATGAGTTTGTTGCGTAATAAAAAAATACAGCTAAGTATAATTTTAACAAGCTATGATTATCGTCATACAAGATATGATATCGAATGATTTTTCTACAAATGGAAAATTTTGAATTGCGAGACGAAATAACTTTTTGAAGAAGCCCTTCAGAAGAATCGTGGACTTCTCACACAACGGGTAGAAAGTAAGTGAGGTCTAAAATATTTATTATCCAAATTTATAAGATTGCTAGAATTCCACAACGTGAGTGAGCAGTAAAGCTATTATCTATTGAATTTCTAAGAAGTTTGTCATCTGAATGAAACTCGATAAAACTTAACCGAAACTACATTATAAATGATAAATGATTTATCAAACATTTCGAAACTACTCGTATAAGCTAGAAATGTTAGATAAGTACTCACAAAAAGCTCGGAATATCCAGTGGAAGCAAAGCTGAATATTTAGGTAAATAATTAGAATTTAGTTCAGATAAAATTATTTGACTTGCAGACGAAACGACAAAAATGGCCTTCTCGCTATCAATAGATGAAGAAAGAGAGTCACTAGCGCTAACCACAAATCAAGTGTATTTATGCCATTTAGCTTTTTTAATGATAATTATGTAAAAGGTTGTAGTTAGAAGACTAATGTATATATCCATAACATGCGTTTTTTTATTTGAAAATTTAAACTGCATATAAAAATTTCGATATAAATATTAATATTTTTCTCGTTTGAAGCGATTTTCTAACAATTCCTTTATTAAAGGAAACTTGCCATGTACCTAAGTTACAATTATAATATTCCAACCTGAACTGTCGCTTGATTTTATTTGATATTTCTCGAAATACGAAAATGTGTTTCACCGAAGAACTATAATATCAATTTTTTAGAAAATTTTACAAGCACAAAAATTCCAATTTTGATTGAGCTAAAACTGAATTGATTATAGCAAAAATATAAATTTACTTACTCGTGCTAAGTGTATTCAGCCATTATTCTTCCTTCTACAGAGAGTGTCGCTATTATTTTATGAAAGGTGTTATCTGGAACATTCTGTATAGACTGCTGTTGCTGAGAGCGTCCGTAGCGGCGGAATAATTCATCGATGCTTCATGTTTGTGTTCTACGAAACAGTAATTACACTCGCCTATAGAGCTCGTCGGAAATACGTTGAATGTATGAATTTCATGAAATATGTATGTGTATGTTTGTGTGATCCTTTGTTCCCTCGTAATTACTAAAAAAACCTATTTTGATGATTCATACGTCGTTCGATTCGTCTTGATAATCGCGCGTGTCATGAGATATATAGAAATCATTAAAAATAAAAATGATGGCGGTGGATATGAGGAGCCAATTTGTGTGTCTTGAAGAAAGTTTTTTCGTTTGAATCAAACTTGTGGGGTAACAAAATACAACCTTTATTTTCATAAACCGACTAATACTATGTTCCTTCGTCAACATGTCGTCATCTTTTTAATTCGCTTATTACGCAGCCAGTTTTTTTTATTTCGGCCATATAAAAAAGCGTTTCTTTATGATTTATTATCCATACTAATACTATAAATACGAAAACAGCTCTGTGTGGAATATAAATAGAAATTGGTTTGCGAATAATTTGAACCTTTGAAAAACACATGGGTTTTTAAATAAAATTAATAATTATAAATTACATTAAATAATTTATAAAGATTGTATGGATAAATTGTATTTACTGACGTGAATGAACAAAATTTCATAATATTTATTCGTACAAATAACGAACGTGTGCAAAAAATTGAAAATAAATTAATATAATTGGGTCGCTAGTGATATATTATGTACATACATTGAACGTGAAAGGGCAATCAACATCCGCTTCCGGTACAGTACACGAACTCGCAAGTTACGGATGCGGTGGTCAAACAAATGCTGTGCTTCGGTCTACAAATGGAATCAATAAGCAGATCTATTTTCTTTTATAATAATAGTTACAGCTAACAACGATGCTATTTTAAAATTGCTATGATTTAGCAAGTCGTTGTTTAATGACCGGTGTATATGGGAACTGGTCGGATAATATAATACGATTGATTACATCACAATATTTATTAATCTATACTAATTTTATAAAGAGGTAAAGTTTATGAGGTTGTACGGGGCAATTTCAGTATCTACTGAACCGATTTAGATGAAATTTGGTAAGAAGATAGTATGAGATCCTGGGAAGGACACAGGATAATTTTTTATCCCGGAAACCATCCCTTAAGGGGATGAAAGTTTGTATGGGGAAGCAATCCAGGGACAAACCCCAGCAAAGCGAGGATGAGTCGCTAGTATTATTACAATATTATAAAATATTATGTTTTTGTCCGACTTAAAAAGTGGAGGTACTGACTTCGGCTATACATTTCTTTCGTATTTTCAAATGCTAATTGATTTTGTTGATTCTCTTTTAGTAATATATCCTCAAGTGGTTTCATGTAACTTCAAAGCACAATACTCTCCGAGAGATATGTGTTAGGCATACATTTACATTACTTAAAGAACAATCTTGTCATTTCTTAATATCCAAATACCTTAAGTATAGCTAGTTCAAAAACTTCCTTATTTGTGTACGGCAGTGGGTCGCGCTCTGCATGCTCTCTATCAAATCTTAGTAAAACAATTAGAAAATCAATCAGTGTTGGTGCAAAACTTTTTGGTATACAAACACGATGAAATAACGCACGGGGCCAGCATCAAACCAGGTTGTTTTTTTTTATGGGACTAAGGGGGCAAACGGGCAGGAGGGTCACCCGATGTAAAGTGATCACCGCCGCCCATGGACATCTGCAACACCGCAGGGCTTGCAGATGCGTTGCCAGCTGTGTTATTATAATAATTTCTTTTAAGTGATTGTGAAGTCGGTTTATATGTTTTAGTAAAAGTAATTTGATTTATTGGTTTATCGGTTTGTCCGACTTTGTTCGACAATAAGAATTTTTCGCATAGAGTATGTTCTTGATCCGAAAAGTTGTTTCTGTAGAATATTCCATTTTATATGTATATATCGACCATGGACGAATTAGAGACTGGACCTGACATAAAATACAAATGTATGAAAACTAGTTCAACCAAGTGACGCATAACGCACACAAAGATTTTATTACATTATTATAAACACTGATACAAAATACAATATTTCTAGTGCTTGAACGTAATCGATAAAATACATATATCGATGAACCAATGAATGACATTTTAGACATTGGTTAGCATAGTCATCATATTTTACATCTTTTAATTTAAAATATCTATATTTATTATAATAAATTAAAATAAATGAATTAAAGAGGCAATAATAATGTGTCAAATAATAATTATTTTTTAATTTGATTTATATAAATACGATGGCATCGATGGCAACATTCTGTTGGCCTATAATAATGTTAATAAACAAATGAATATCGGGTGTATATTCCATTAATATATAATAAATATTGTTTTGTAAAGATAAAAAAAAATATGAAGCTAATTTAATTAAATAAAGTGATTTTGTTGATTCTGTTATTGAACTATTTTAATTGGCAATTGATTGTCTCGGGTAGTTATAAAAATGTGACACTGTCCTAATATTGCTCAGTTCTTAATAAACATTTGTGAAATTAGGAAAAAGAAAAAGTGATTGCAAATTGTGAAAAAGTGAGTGTTGGATCGTGAAAGTAAAATAATTATAATAATAATAATAATAAAAACTCTTTATTGCACACACTACATAGGAAGAAATATAAAAAAAAAAGAAGAATACAGTAGTAGGAAAATGCACAAGAGGCGGCCTTATCGCTAAAACAGCGATTTCTTCCAGGCAACCTTTAGGTGTAGGATATAGCAAAGTGTGAATTGGAAGGGTGTGAACAAATAACAGAGATAAGAAAAATAAAAATGATAAATACATATATACATACATATGATATTTTATATACGTATATATAAAATATATAAATTAGGTATACGTAACTAATATAAATAATATGATAATAAGTAATAAATAAATAAAATAAAATAATAATATCAGTTTAACCAAATAAATAAAATGACTATATTATATATATAAATATATATATATATATATATATATATATATACACATGAAAGGCAAGAAATATTTTAGTACAAATAAGGATAATAGCTATACATATATCAGTACATATAATTTAAGAGTAAATTTCAGAATAAATAATAATGCAGCAATCCGAAGGAATTAAAATGTATAAAAGTGTTCTTTTAGACGTTTTTTAAAAATCATTAGAGATTTCGCATCCCTAACGTTACGGGGAAGGGAGTTCCAAAGACGACAGGCCGTAACACTAAAGGAGTTGCCATAAAAGGTAGAGGAGTGGGAAGGAATTTTAAGGATTAAATTTTGGGCAGAACGCAGAAGGCGAGAATGGGAATCTCCAAGGAATTCAAAACGTTCTTTAAGGTAATTTGGAGTGGACGGATCGAACAGAATACAGTAAAGAAGATGAAGTATATGAGTATTTCTGCGAAGACGAATAGGGAGCCACTTAAGCTTTTTACGAAGATTAGAGACATGGTCATATTTACGTAAACCAAATATGAACCGAATACAAAAATTTTGGAGTCTCTCAAGTTTATTTAATTGCTCCTCTTTAATATCAAGGTAACTGATATCAGCATAGTCAAGAATTGGTAATAGGAGCGATTGTGCTAACGCAATTTTAGTGGAGATTGGAAGAAAGTTATGCAAACGTCGAAGCGATGCTACCGAATTAAACATCTTCCTGCTTACCTCACTTACCTGTGGAACCCATGATAAGTTCTGATCCATAATAATACCAAGATTTTTGACGGTTTTGCTATAAGGTATGCTCACGCCGTTTAACACCACAGGTGGAAGAGTGTAGAAGTCAATGCTAGATATGAGTTTAGGACTGCCAATGATTATAACTTGAGTTTTCGAAGGATTTAATTGTAGTCCAAACGACTCACTCCACGTGGTAATTTTTGAAAGATTGTAGTTAATATCGTCAATTGTATTAGGTAAGTCAACAATTCTAGATTGACTATAAATTTGCAAATCGTTAATATATTATAATAATTAATGCAAGTGGTAAAGTGTTTTATTACAAATCGCCAACCCAGAAGTTTAGTGCTAAAACATTATTGTTTGATTTTGTGTAATTTATGTGTTGAAATAAAATGATCTTTATTATTATTACAATGGAATAATATTCCAAAGTATATAAATGTGGTATAAAATAAAAAATTAAGTACACATACTAATTACAATTTTTGCATTTATATTTTTATTTGATTTAGAAAATATTTTTATAAATTTATTGTCATCAGATTGTGGGACACTGTGATAAAAGTATTTTATGTTATTGTACTGTACAAATAACACAATTCGTTCAGTTATTTCGTCAAATATCGATATATTTTTCGACATT
The DNA here is from genome assembly GCA_921882275.1 of Brenthis ino. Lineage (NCBI taxonomy): Eukaryota > Metazoa > Arthropoda > Insecta > Lepidoptera > Nymphalidae > Brenthis > Brenthis ino. Next base: position 26,097,249 of record OV170230.1, read on the forward strand.
GTCAAGCACTAGTCGATGTCAAATGGACTCACTCGACAGTTTTGTCATTTGTTCTGAATGGTATAATCCAGCCCGCTTATGATGGTTGTCAGATGTCAACAATACATAGAAATATCGACTATATTTAACATAGTTGGATAATATGACATTTTATTTTACATTTAATTAAATTTTGTGATAAATAACAATAAATGTAATAAAATAATGTATTTACAAGTGAAAAAAAATAGTGCTGCTTCCGCCGTTATAGTTTTTACACCAATTAACAGAACATTTAGTCATTTTTGGGAGATGTTTTGTTGACAAGTAAGTGCTTGAGACTGACACAAAAAACAAACGACCTAGGCTAAAATTCCCTGGTTACTGACATGACCGTTAAAGGTACGTCCGCTTATATGTCTGGTCCAGTGGTTAATTCGTTCACGATATCGACGTAGGAAAGCATATTTGCTGTAAGTAGACATATTGAAATATAAATTTGGAAAAAAATTAATAGTGTCTGACCTATCCATGATATTGCTACCATTTTTGGAACATAGATTTATTTAACTGCCAGTCACCATTTGCAATGTAAACTTTTTATCCAAAGTTACTACGTTAGTACGTGTTTGGCTAGTTACAGCAAACAGTTTTTTAAATCGCATACCTTTAAAACGCTGTAACTAAGGAAGGAAAATGTACGCGTAGATGGAAATATCAATTTACAGGCGGTAAATATGCTGTATGCAGTAAATTTATTTATTTGGTTACTGCAATTCATGATGTAAGATTAAATTTATAATTATGATTAGATCTAGAAATGCAGTGGGTTAGTTGGTAATGTAATGTTTGGTTGAAATAAAATGTCGTAAATAGTAAAAAAAATTATGGTCTTTTAAATTGTTGAAACAAAATTTGAAACTCTAATTGTACTGCCAGAACTTCAACAATACAATGAATTAAAAAAGTATTTTTCTCTTATATATAAGAGATAAAACATAATGAGACAATAACAGAATGTCGTTCAAGGAATGAAGGGTGCGGGCGGAGCCGGTAGTGATGCGGTAACACCGACACAACTTCAAAGTACTATAATTTTTTCAATGGCGTAACGGTAAAATAAAATGATAAATAATTTATCAAAATGCATTATCCCAAATTTCTAAAAAATCACAGGTTTTTAAAATGCATTATGTGGTGTGAGCTTTTAAAGCAAATACGTGATGATTTGCTGTAAATAACAAAAACTAAAACTGTAGGTTCCCTAAACTTGCTGTAAGTAAACGAATGTAAAAATCACACGCCGCAGAAATGCTGTAAGTAGCGTTAAGCTTTTAAATGGGTAGAAGTAAGTATATTTGTAAAGCAAAAAATGCAGTCTTTCTTTTGCTGTAAGTACAAAATGTCTAAGATTACTAGATTTTGGTCTACATACAGCATTTAATCTTGCTAAAAAAATATAAGTACGGGCGTTTTCAACGGCGTATGTAATTTTTTTTTCATCGTAGAGACACAGGATCCGGGTCATTTGATACGGCTTTTTTTTCTGATTCAAATGGTAGTAAGAAGTCACTTTAGGTATTTTGTCTACTTAAAGCAAATATGCTTTCCTACTTCGATATACAAAAAGCTACTTAGAAAAGCTTAGGGACGGCGAAGGTATAAACAATTCAAGATAAAATGCCGTGTAAGTTTCCAAAATATCTACCATGTACTAAGCTTAAGCGGACTTTATTAACCCTTACGGGGTGGCTTTACTGTTTTAAGTTACAGATTCGTAATCTGTCACATTATTATAAAAAATATCCTGAAATATAAGAAGAACAAATTTGTACACATCTTAAATTCTACTTAGATTAAATAAAACTTATAATCTTCCCTCATTTTCCAATTCTATAATCAGACAAAAAATAATATCGTACAAAAATATGTTCCAAAATTAATACAACAAAAAGGACTTCAAAACAGAGAATTTATTGGTGATCATTAGGGAGATGGTACAAGGTATGAATTATTATATTATCACTAACAGTTCTCCCTCGTGTCGCTCGCGCTATGCGTCCTTAGATATTTAACTGATATAGATAGTCTATACGTTACTCCTTTTCATAGTACATCTGTATACTAAATTTCATTCAAATCTCCCCAGTCGTTTCAGAGTGAATGAGTAACAAACAAACATACATACGTACATTATTACAATAATGAGTTACTCTTAACATTTTTTTAAAGTACTATTTTTTAATGACGCTACCATCTAATTAGACCACTGCTAAGTATAATATACAGAACTAGCGTCATGTTTCAAAATTACAATTTATTTTAAAAGATACTTTGCGTTATACTATAGAGCGTATCAGAACAATACATGCTCAAAGCCCTCTATCAGAGAATGAGTGAAGCAGCTATCTACTTGTACTTTATATCTAACATTGAAGAGCTTTTGAGATAAGTTTTAATTTGTAAGGAACAATTTTGTATGGATAAAATTATCACAGGTAGGTATATTAAATAATGAAAAATATAATATAATGAAATGTATTACTTTAAATGAGTTTCTATTTTTTGTGTTAACATGATTCAATTGGTCTAGTGACTTACCTTCGGTTGGCCTCGTTATTTCTCTAGATGCCTAACAGTAGCCTATGTACATATTACTCCAGGTCATATTCTGTGTACTAGTCGTTTCAGAGTGAATGAGTACCAAACAGACATACACACATACACATAAACATTAACATTTAATATTACAAACCAATAATATCAATAATTAGCGGTGTAGAGTTATAAACGCGGGCAGAAACAGGTCTTATTAGAAATACCTTGGTATTAGAAATCTCTCCCGTGATCATGATTGCCGTAAAACATTCGAAACGTCGAAAGCCAAAAATAAAAATAAATCCGTGAAAAATCCGAAAAGATAGTTTTTTTTAGTTTTTTTAAAATAAATAGATAAAAATTTATTAGTTTATCATTAATAAATAAATAAAAATTAGTTATTTAAAATGTCAAATATTCGCGTAAATCTAAGAAATTATTAGTAGAAATCACGGTCTGTCTTCGTCGTAGGCCGCACCGCCTCTACGTAGTACACAATGTATATAACGTGATTGTCATCAGAGCTTTTTATATAATTTAATTTTACCCTCCATATATGCTTTTAAGCTTGTGTAATGCAATGAAATCATAACAGACTCAAAAAATAGATTTTTGCAATGTCAACTCGTCTGGCGCTTTATTTATTCACATCTTGTCTGTGGCTTGAAGATACCTTCATTACTATGTAACAAACATCTGCTGAAAGTGACTCCACTAGAATAAATTTTATTATAAATAAATTGACTTATTTTTTTAGATTAATTAAATTGATTCAAAAATCTATGATAAATTAGAACTAGGTAATGTAAATGAATAATTATAATAATTATACTCGTAGTCTGTTGTAGAATTGTTATTTGTAATAACAATTCTTTAGAAACATTTATACAATTATACCTTGAGAATGTTTATTTCTTATATTATCTATAAAAATACATATTTTAATAAAATTTTAACTGTGCTGAACTAAATATTATTTGGAAAATCTTATTGAAATAGTCATTATTATCGATCATCATAGTTTTTTAGAATTTTTGTCTGTCTGTCTGTCTGTCTGGGAACGCATCACGAGAAAACTACTGTACAGATTCTGATGAAGTTTGGTATGATGATAGCTGGTTATCCGAGTCAACATATAGGATACTTTTTACTGCGGAAAAATATCTCATCTCTGATAAATCTATTATAAACAATAAAACGTAACTAGGGACCAACCCAGCTAGTATAATATAAATAAAAAAAAAGGTTTGTAATTTCTTCCTCGTGCGCGTTGTACGCGAGTGTAAAAGTTATTTAAAAATGTTTTATAAAGAGACGATAATAATGTCAAAGAGAATATGATGTAACCGGCGAGTTCAAGACATTTCTAATTCATGAATTTTACTTGCAAAATGCTACAAGCAAATTTGTTTTTGCTTATATTATTTATAAATAAATAATTTGATTTAATAGAACAGTTAATAAAAGTTATAGCCAGCAGGATTACTCAAATTAGCTGTTACGTGAAAATGTTTCGAAGAAAATGTCGGAGGATTAATTAACTACGTTCTATAGTTATAATTATTTCCCATTTTCCGCGAAACGAATAACTTTCTTAGAGAAAAAAGTTACCAAGTTTTATAAAGGAGCTCAGAACTTTAGAGAATATAAAGACAATTTGTTAGATAGCAATTACTTATAATTTTACGTAGGAGGGTCCAGTCGGCGCGTTGCCGGACGTTCGTGTAACTAAATAAATCAATAAATATGTTGGGACATTAACATACAGCACCATCTACTTCCATGGTAAGTTACGAGGCTTTTGTTATAGATACCAGATAGTTGATACACTGCACATATATAACTTTGAATACATACATATTATAAATATAAACACCCATGACTGGAGTACAAACTCATCGTTCTTGCTCATCACACAAATGAATGCTCCCAGAGGGACTCGAACCCGCGACCGCTGGCACACCAAGTAGCCAACTGCAAAGTGAGCCAAACGTGTCGTCAAATAAATCAATAAATATGTTGGGACATTAACACACAGCACCATCTACTTCCATGGTAAGTTACGAGGCTTTTGTTATAGATACCAGATAGTTAGTACACTACACGTATAAATGTTTGAAAGAGACTAATATCTCACGGGAATCGTTTGTTATTCACGGGGATAACAATTCTCCGCCCTGGTTAATAAAAAAAAAGCCTGTATTTCCTTATCCTTAATTTCCCGGTCCGCCCTCGTTATCCAATAATAATATCTAATCTTTATGCAAAAATCACGTCTATCTGTTGCTAACGAAAAATTCGATTACTACTATAAGTGCGTACGTGCGTGCGTGTGTATTTTTGTAACTTTTTTAAATTGAAACGGTTGGACCGTTTTGGATGAAATTTACTATCCACTATCGCTTGAAGTATCACAAGGTTACGGTTATGACGCAACTGATTGAATCGAGGGCAAGTCCTTTGTATATTATAACATATAATAACATAATATACAGTACGGATAATAGTATAATAGAGATGTAGGCTCAGTACTAAAGACATCGCTCCCTTGTTGCCAACGGCTTGTCAGTGGACATGTTGGGGCTGCTCCGTCATCCGTGCCTCATACACAGATTGTACTCGTAAGGTCAAACTTGCACTTTGCATGTGAAATGTAACTACACTGAACTATACTAGCTTCAGTCCGTACGTTACTTAATAAGTATAACAAATGTTTAAGAGTATAAGAAAAAAAATAGTAAAGATCAGAAAATTTAATTTTATTATAAACAATATTCTTACTTTTAATTGCATAATTAAATTTAAAATTAAATTTATAATACATATAATATATTTATATCCCATACAACGAGCTCGTTTGATATACATATATACGGAAAACCAATATCTAATCGAACCAAACATATTTGATTTTTGAAGCTTTGGACATTAGTTACCTATATTTGAATCAAATATTGCAACCTTTTGTTTAAATTTCAGCTGCATTTCACAATTAGTGAGTGCCGTAGTGCAGCACTTCAGTGTGTCGCCAGAGCTAACACATGTCGACTGTAAATACCGACGCCTTTATTTACGTTCTAATCAATGGTGGGATGTAATAAATGAATATTTCATAGGAAAATTCAATTGGGCTTAGACTTTATATATATATATTAAGGTATATATGCTATTTGCTTATTTCTCAGTTCATAAAATAAAGTGTCAAAAATATTTTTTGATCGAGTGAATTGAGGAATGTACATAAGATGGATCAAGTTTTCTCTATTGCATAATATAAACTACTCAAAACAAAATAGGGCTTATCTCGATACAAGCTTAAATATTGTTTATAACATTAAACGAAACTATCTTTTCAGATTTTGTCGAGGTTTTTTTTGCCTCAGGTCACCACGCTCGCTGCTGAACTCTGGAAATATCAAAAAAAGTCAAATATTCGAATATACTTAAGAAAGTATAATATACTTAATAATATAATTCTACAAAAGACTAGATCCACTCTCGCTCCCCTTGGATACGTCTATAGATGTCCTTCACATTTATATTAATATTACGGAAGCTTTCAGAAGGGACGAATTTTTTACGTAATTCAATAATATGATTACACCAGCAGCCTTTTTTTCACGAAACGTTCATAAATTTTAGCCTAAAACCTTCTTAGGTAATTTTCAGATAAAACCTCTTTCTATTGATTAAAACCGTATAAAAAGCGTGTACGGATAGTTTCTAAGAATAGCCAGAACAAACACAAGCTCAAAGGCCCCCTGCCTTTCATTTGTCTTTCATTAATAATACTTATGGCGTAACTTATTCGATATATAATATGTTGGAATATTTTTGTGTCGAGTAATTCTAATTCAACATTTGGGTCAAAATTACATACATATAAATAATAAGATTTTTACTGAAGAACTATTTTATGTTATTCTCATCGGTCCGGTATGGTCTAGTGGCTACAATACCTGGCTCTCACCCAGGAGGCCTTAGTTCGATTCCTGGTACCGGAAAATTCAATTATAATTATTTTATTAAGTGATTTTACAAGTTACACTTTAATTTTGACCAATATAAAAAAATATATTTTTTGCCTTTTTCACTATTCGTAATAAATTTCAATGGCTTATACGTTCATTAATCTAAAATCATTTACTTTTAATACAGAAAACTCAAACTTTTGGCTCGAGAATGTAGAAGTGAAGCTTTTATTAAGCTCTGACAAATCAGTTGAAACACTTAAAAATTTTCTCGGAAATAGAACTTAATTCAATTTAGCTATTTTTATAAAGTCACATGTGTATGTTACTTCATTTTATCACTTAATGAAAAGCTAACAAATAGGAAAACAAATAAAATGTAACCATCTGTTGCCAACTCGTTGTAGCGCTGCGGCTTGTGGCGTGAAAGTGCGCGAAGCCTTACTAATTACTTTTATATTATATGGACGACACGTTTGGCTCAGTTTGTAGTGACCTGACTTGCTGTGTCAGCTGTTGCGAGTTTGAGTCCCGCTGGAGGCATTTGTGTGATGAGCACGAATGTTTGTTCATCAGTCATCGGTGTTTATATTTATAATATGTATGACGTAGATATGTATTTAAACTTATATATGTGTAGTGTATTAACTATCTGGTATCCATAACACAAGCTTCGTAGCTTAGTATGGAGGTGGTGCTGTATATTAATGTCCCAGAATATATATTTTTTTATTTATGTTACTGTAAATTTTAAATTGAAATTCTAATCTTGATTGTGGAATAATTACGTTTAAATTTATTTTTTACCAATGGTATTTTTATAGGTAAAAATATTATTTTAATAAATAAGAAATACAAAAATCAACCAATGAATATCAAATTATATTTTCGGGGAGATATTTCTTGAATAAATTTTTGAGGCAAAATGACTTGAACGTAACATGACATTTATTAGAAACAAATTATTCGGGCACTGCTGAAGTAAGCTCCGAGCTGACCGAGTCCCGAGACGTCTACACTTGTACTTCCGACTTAATAGACTTGTTGATGTGAGCGACAGTGTCGTACAGCGCCCGGAATATTAAAATCTCTTACTTACTTTTAATATGATTATCGATATTTATGTAATAATTTTAGTATATTTTTTATAATTTTAATATATTTTTCTTAAGAATATCAAAATAATGACACATTACTTAAGGTATAGCGCTGTAGCTGTAGGGACAGTTGCGAGAGTAAATACCAGGTCATAGAATCTTCCTCCCCAACGTGCGTACACCTTGTCGTGGTGGGCGGGCTCAGTAGTGCCCGGCAATACAGCCGGGCGGCGAAGTTAAGAAACGTACAGGGAGGTGGCCCACTTCGGTGGGCGGTGGGAGGTAGCCTTCTTCGGGGGGCAGTGTACCATGCGGGTTGCTCCTGGTACTTCTCTAATAGCAGAGTGGATCTTGGAGCGACCCCATGGTTATTGTCGTCTGCTTCGGCAGACCTGCCGTCGGGGCAGATCCTGCGACGCCCCAATACGACGGGGGAAGGTTTAGTTGGGTTTTAGTGGGTAGTATTGGCTTTGCCGGTGAGTCCCACACCTCGTGCGTAAATGAATTTCCCAACGTTAAAAAAAAAGGTCATAGAATTTTTAATAGAGAACATGTACTTAAAATACGTATATTTATAGTTTAGTTTAGTTTAGTTTAGTCTGATTCTAGGAGCTTGGAATATAATATCTTGGTGTATAATAACTGCAAAATTTCCCTCGTCTCGTCGTCGTCTCCGTCGGCGTCGAGCGACGTTAACATTTTTAAAGTAAAATTTACTGTTTTCAAGGAAAATGTGAAATTAGACCAAAAGTACTATATTTACGTCTATGTGGTATAGTACGAGTATTTAATAACAATAACAGTCCTTGCTTTTGTAGCTTTGTCTTAATAGGATTTAATTCAAAGACTTTTTGGACGCACAATACACAAATATATGTATATTATGGCATAATATTTCGTTTCTCTTTGTTTGAATGTTTGTTTCCTTCACATGTCAATCTCTCACTCTATTTCAGAGTGAGAGATTGACATGATTTTGTATGGAGATAGTTGGAGGGCTAGAGAGTTATATAGAGTATTTTTTACTGCGAGAGACTATCTGGTTTCCACGCGAAAACACATTATAATACAACCCACAACAACTCATCATACTATGTATAATGTATATAGTATACTAGCGACTCACCCTCACTTCGGTACAACTTTCTTACGGAAATTTTAGGTTTAACTTATTAAAATAATAATATCAGATTAAGTATCTTAAAAAAATCTTTTAATTTATAATATTTTCGATGCGATAGTACAGTTTTAAACTTTACTTTGACGCCAGTTTGTGGAGTTTTTAACGAGTAAACTAAACTTGGCCGTTAATCTTCCCGCAGCATCTCAATATTTGGAGTTTGCGGAGAAACTTTGCATCATATTTTTTAATTGATTGCTTTAACTAACTTCTTCCTCTAAGAAGAGCGCTTGTTTTCTTGTTGTCATTTGTTTTTCGATATTTATAATTTGTTTTATTTACTACCAAAATACTGATTTCTACCCGTAACTTCGTTCGCTTTGTTCTCAATTTTCTTTTTAACGTTTTTGGCAGCGATAATAAATTCAACTCATGTAGGTAATATTTTGGCCGAGTTAATTTTACTTTTACTTTGGATCGATTTTTTTTTGAGTGTTATGACTACGATATCTTCATTAATTAGGTACCAATTGCTTCAGTGGCTAGCATGTACGACTGCGCATCCAGAGGTCCTGGGTTCAAGTCCTAGGTCGGGCCGAGTTTAATCATTGAATCTTTCTGTTAACAAAGTCCCAGTAGGTAACAGCCGAGAGTTGAAAATTTGGCAGTGTTTCAACCTCGTGCCTCGGATAGCACGATAAGTCGTCGGTCTCGCGCCTTAACTGTCACTGGTCGTTTCGAGCAGTCGTCCCACCGGAGTATGAGAGTGACAGGAATAGAGAGTGCACGTTGTGTCTGCGCGTACACGCGCTGCACTATAATATCTCCTGCTGAGATGGCTAGTTTCAATGAGATTGGCCATCGTCTCTAAAATGAGTCGGGAGGACATTATCATTAATATTATAATGTTATACCCATTACACCTCAAAGTATCATATATGTAAATATTAAGAAATACGTGGTTAAAATTAAGGACGAAGTTAGAGCAACCCAAAAACAAACTATATTTGTTTAATTATAAAGTGAAAGCGTATAATTGCTTCGTCGCTGAACACATAATGTATGTATGAACAGAGTAATGTTAATAGCTTTTGTCATGTATTTAAAGGTAGAGTTCACCGCGAGTACGAGCTCGGTTAAATTACCTTTGTTGTTCAAACAACATGACGCGGGGAACCATCTTCTCTCCCAGTGAACAAGTGTGACGTAATAATACAAATTTTTACCTTTTCTTTTTATTTTACATAATATTATTTACATTATTATGATAAACAAATTTAATATAATGATATAAATGAATCTATACTAATGTTATAAAGAGGAAAGATTTGACTTTTTGTCTGTTTGTACTGAATAGGCTCCGAAACCACTGAACCGATTTAGATGAAATTTGGTAAGAAGATAGTTTGAGACTCTTGAAAGGACATAGGATACTTTTTGTCCCGGAAATTATCCCTTAAGGAAGTGAAAATAGGGCTGAAAATACATTCATATATGTACCACCCACGTGAACAGTGCTGGGCGTGAAAATATGCTGGGCGTGATACTATAATATTTAAGAGAGGTGATTGTAATTACGATATATTTATTTTATTTCATTTATTCATTTAAATCATTTAGTACATGTATAACAAAAACAAATTAATGATAATAACTACAATGTAATGGGCCATAATTGGACTAAATTGTAATTTTTAATGATGCAATTCATGTACACTAACCAAAAGCATACAAGCAAAATGAGTCAAGAAATTGATTTGATTTGATCTTTCTAATAGACAATCAAAAATTATTATTCTTTCAACCTTAGCGGTGGATTTTTATATGTGTCTACCCTAGAGATATATATAAGCCAAGCGCGGATCCAGGGGGGGGTGTCATGGGGGTCATGACCCCCCCCCTCCCCCAAAGCCAAATATACTTTTTAGAGAAGTTTGAAGTCTAAGAAAGGAAGGAATAAACGGATAACATTTCGATTCAAAAAAAATGGTTATTATATGTATTTTGAAGGTTATATTCCCCTAGTTTTATGAAAATCAAAAAGTTTTTGCAGAAATCTATATACATATAATAAAATTGTAACTAAGTCGAATCTGTACATTAAACATTTTTTGGAAAATCTAATTGAAATAAACATTATTATCGATACAGAGTCCGAATCTATAGTTTTTAGAGCTTTTGTCTGTCTGTCAAAGACATCCAACAACCCCCCAAAATGGGAAAACTAGATCCGCGCCTGGTCAGATTTTGCTAAGTTACTGTTTTATTATATGTATATTTCAGCCTATGACCCCCCCAATGTAACTCTGGATCCGCTCTTTAGAGAAGAATTATGAAAAAAGATCCTCAGTTAAGGAATATATTACATAACGTACACAAAATATTTTTTTAATTCTCCAGTAGCGATATCGATTGTAGAATGCCTGCTTACAAATATGTAGTACAGTTGTAATTTTACGCTATATATAAAACTTAATGACTGCACTTACTTTTAGCATCTTTTGATTCAGATTTCTAATAAGTTGATATAATGTTCCGCAGGCGGCCTCAAGATCTGATGCCAAAAAATATGATAATTTGTCGTGAAGAATTACCAAGCAGCAATAAAACCGAGATCTGCTTTGAGATGATTAGATAGAATATTTTCTCTCGGTTATACGGTTTAACAATACATGTAAGTATACATAAATATTTTCATATTATAAAACTTGTTATATTACTCTCTTAGATACACGAATAATTTGACATCTTACATATATATGTATTTGTTGATCTTACATTGTATATTATAAACTAGCGACTCACCCTCACTTTGCTCAGGTTCGTCCCTAGCTTGCTTCCCGATACAAACTTGCATCCCCATTTTCACCCCCTTAAGGAATGATTTCCGGGATAAAAAGTATCCTATGTCTGCGTAATATTCAATTTCTAAGATAATTGCTAAAAGTAAAGTTTCCTTAAAATTTTGCTATCATATTCAAATTATATTATTTTATAAGCTCAATACAATATATGTACGTACTTTGGAATCACAGACAAAGAGAACAAGCTATGAGTGTAGATTAAATATAATATATTAGAAAACATTTGTATCACAACAGCGGAAAATGGAAACCAATGACGCTTGAAACTATTTATTTACTTAATGGACAGCTTAATAGAATATCTAAGAATATTTCAAAGGCATCTCTACGGTCAAGGTCTCTACATTCATGGCAATTTATTGCACCGATGTTGCCGCTCTGAAGACATTTATGTAGAGTCTGTTTGTTGGGTCTAAGATAAGCGGTAACGTGTAATAATGGCTGCCATTATGCCCTAAATACAGTTGTTATTTGTATAATGCGTCTAATTCCTATAGTTATAATATACAAATCTATAGTTAAACTTCCTGAATAACTGCTATTTCAATCGACTCCAAAACAGCGGTTAAAGTAGGTTACTCAATTGTTACACGTTTTTTTGTGTATATATTAAGTGATATCTTCATTGGTTGTAAATATTGTTATTGTGTAAGACACAGAGACAGAGAAGTCCGCGCTGAGAAAACCGAGTGAAACGGGTTCAAATCCCAGGTCTCGCACCTCTGATATTTTCATTCGTAAATCATTTCCAATGTGATTACCACTCGTCTTACGGTGACGAAAAACATCGTGTGGAAACCTGAGTGTAGAAAGTTATCGAAAGACATATGAAGTCCGTTCGCACTTGACCAGCATGGTAAACTATGGCCTATTCCCTCTAGTATTGAAAGGAAACCCACCCCCAGTAGTGGGACATTAAAAAGGGCCGAAGACTATTATGATTTTGAAGGGCTATTACATAAATGCGAAAATTTGTATGTGTTTGTACTTTTGTTATTTCCTCTCATTGAAGCCGCTGAACGATTTAGATAAAATTTTGTATACATATAGACTACGACCTAAGTAATTCAAATTTACATCTATAAATTAAGATTTATAGATGTAGGCATAGTCAGTAAGAGAGGGATAGCTGTCTGGATGTTGGCATAATAATACGAGCGGAGCGCGGAGCAAAGCGCGTGTTTGTTGACCTTAATTTACCGCATGTACCGAAGTACACGCTTGGAAAAAGCTTGGGCCCAAGTATGCTGTAATCAATCTCTCCCACTGCAATAACTGTGTTCTCTCATCCAGTAACGGCTGTACGTCGTTGTGGTTCTTTAAAGAAATATAGTTAAGTTTATAATTTACACTAAAACTTATTTTTTATCACAGTACCCACGTATATACCGGATGCCTCCCATGGGTGAGAGTTCTCTCGTGAGAAACAACCGAAGGTAAGTCAATAGCAATTTATTTATTTATTTATTTATTTATTTTACATCCAATTAGAACGGCGGCGCCACTTACACTAACTAGATTACACATTATAAATTATTACAAACATAAAATACACAAACAAAACATAAGTAAATATTACTTGGGTTCTGAGAGCATGCTGAGAATATCGAATAGCCCAGTTTAATAACAGGGTTATTCAATTTTCTCAGCATACCTCAGCAACTCAGAGACCAAAGTTGACCACTTGTCATTGAATGGGTCCCAATGAGCGTTGTTGTCCAAGAGCGCGTTAAACGATGCCAATGAACGCGGTATAGGTGCCATTGTTCGAGCAATAGTGCGACAATATGGGACAACGAATAACTTATTTTTTCGGGGGCGGAGATTGTTGATAATTGGGGCATGAATGCGACACAGTTGGGCATGAAGATCCGGAGCATCAACGTCTCCTCGCAAAATTCGGCACATAGTTTTTAGTTGGTCACAAGTCCGTCTGACTTCCAAGGAGTTGAAACCTAAGCAACCTAAAAGAAATTTGGTTGGGTATAGAAATGGGTAATATCCATAGCATCGTTTGAATAGGTATCTCAGGAAGGCCTTCTGTACTTTTTCCAATATAAGCCCATACTTTTTCTCGTATGGGTGCCAGACGCAGGCGCTTGTTTCCAGTTTGCTTCGGACTAGAGCGTAATATAGTAACCGTATTACCACAGGACTACTGAACTCCCGAGAGTTGCGCAATACGAACCCTAATCTTCGAAATGAATCGGCTACTACTGAGCTAATATGACCTCGGAAGGTTAATTTGGTGTCAAAATTTACACCCAGATCTCTCATATTTTGCACTCTGGGGACAGAAATGCCATTCATTTGGTACTCATGTATCAAGGGATACCGAACTCTACCAAAGGTCATCACTGAACATTTGTCATAATTGAGCTCCATTCTGTTGGCTTCACTCCAGTTACATACAGCTGTTAGATCGTGTTGTAACTTGAGGCAATCTTCGATAGAAGTAATTTCGAGTATGAGTTTGAGATCATCAGCATATAATAGGCATTTCGCATGTTTTATACATTTCGGAAGATCATTTATCATAATTAAGAATAGTAATGGTCCTAAGATGGAGCCCTGACTTACACCGGATCTCGTATGATATGGTTTTGACTCATACATACCATAACGAACGAATTGCTGACGATCACGGAGATAGTTAGAAATTAAGTAAAGAAGCTGGGGAGACAAACCTATAGCATTGAGCTTGCTGAGAAGAATATCATTATTTACCCTGTCAAAAGCTTTGCGGTAATCGAAATAAAGTGCATCCACTTGATGACCTCTATCGAGACAGGTGGATATGTAATCAGCAGCTGTTAGTAAGTTTGAGTTGACAGACTTTTTAGTCCGGAAACCATGCTGTTCGTCACATAGTAAATTATTGATTTGCCTACTAATTTCTCTATGCACGATTCTTTCGAATACCTTGGCCGGCGTTGAGAGAATAGCTATGGGCCGAAATTCCTCGACAGATGTTGTACCGGTTTTCTTAGGTATCGGGGTGACTCGTGTCAGTTTCCATTGAGAAGGATATTGTCCCGTCTTTAAAATTAAATTAAATATATGACAAAGAGGGAGGCTGAGATATTTCTTACACATTTTCATAACACCTGCTGGTAAGTTGTCTGGACCAGTTGAACAGTTTATCTTGAGTTTATCAATACTATATGCTATGTCAGCTACTGAAAACTTTGGAATGGAGATGACAGTACCATGTAACTTATCATCATTTAGACATACCTCATCCACACTTAGCTTTGGCACCTCAGATAAGAACACGTCTGCAAAGAAATTTGCAAAGGCTTCGGCTGCATCTACTCCGGAGTGCATGCAACCATTTAAAGTGACGTTAGGCTCAAATCCCCCTTTAACCCGCAAGCTACTGATGTAGTCCCAAAAACCTAAAGGATTGGCTTTAATATTACTTTCAGCGCGCCTAATGTAATTTTCATATGCTTCTGGGATGCAAGCCTTCAAGTTAGATCTTATTTCTGAGAACCTAGCATAAGTCTGAACACATTTAGTTTTGATCCATTTGGAATGTAACTTTAATTTCAATTCTACATCGCGGATAATATCGTTTGTAAACCAAACCGGATATCGCTTGATATTACCTTTTTTTCTATTCTTTTTAGGCATGCACAAGTCAAAAAGATCATACATAATTCTGTAGAAACAAGTTATCGCTGACTGTACATCGGTTGCAGTCAAAAGAACATCCCAAGATACCATAGACATTAGAATAAGGAGTTGTTCATAATCAAGTTTGCGGAAATTCCAATCTTTGGAATTGCTTATGTTGCTAGGCTCCAATCTGTCAGAGTGTTTAGCTGTACGAATATTCATCTTAATGTTAAGAGGGGGATGGTATAAATCAGGTGGAACCATTCCCTCCGTATCAGAGACTATCGTTTCAACATGCTCTTGGACCAGTACTACATCTAGAATGCTCCCATGAGTATTCACAATGTTATTATGCTCGGTTAAGCCGCAAAGTGTCACAAAATATGAATAATAACAGACTATGTTATAGGATGCACTGTTTAAATTTAAATCCCCCAATATAACCACTAATCCCTTTAAGTCAAAAATAAAACTTTCTATTTTACAAAATAAGTTCATGTAGTCTTCGTCGGATGCACTGGGTTTTATATAGATTACACATATAAACATAGATCGACCCTGTATATTACATGAAACCCATAGATCTTCACCGGAATCGGTTTCCAATTCACGTCGTCGCTGCAAAAGTATACCGGGGCGAGCTACGATCAGCACGCCACCGCACGGCGAACCCCTGTCGCGGCGCAGCACACTCCAGCTGCCGCCTGATATTTCCGCATCTTCAACGGTATCGTCGAGAAATGACTCCGTAACAGCCACTATGTCGCAGGCTTGCAACAGAAGATTCATGGTCCAAGTTTTTGTTTTTGTTTTAAGGCCGCGAACATTTTGGTACAATATATTCAAGGTGATATGGTTTTTTGTACTATCGATGTTGGCTTGGGTTACGAAAGGACTGACGACTGCCATCTGAGTTGCCGGATGATTTTCTAAAATTAATCCAAGTCTTGATCCTTGCATTGATCGGCCAGGCGTCCTCTGAAAGACATTTTTCGTAACAGGCTATTGGGACTCCAATTTTAAATGACTTATAATTACCTTTAGGCACCAATTCTTCCACAGTGCAGGTATCCGTAGAACAAAGTTGTTGTAGATGTTTCGATATATCCTCCGCGCCCGACTCCATGTTCCAGAGGTGTAGGTATTTTCGAGGTTCAACCGCTTTTAAAGATGTCACTGATGGGCTCGCATTGCCGCAGATGAGGTTTAGTTTCCGAGGCTTCTTCCTACGGACCTCAACCCATTTTTCAGAAGATACCTCCTGCTGAGATGTAATTTGAGGAGCCGATGGATTTGGTTTATTATTTACCATCGAAGGTGTTGCAACGGATAATCGAGAGGGACATTGTCTGGCAGGTTGCGGATAGCTTCGCGATACACGCGGGTTCAGTGCAACATTAACAGTCGGCGAAGTTATCTTGGCGGGTTGCGGGGCCTCGTTATGTGTAGTAACAGTCTCTCCTTTTTTAGATGTTGCCAGTTCGTCTTTGCTATTTACCATGTCACGCATTTTAGACTGGATACAACTGTCAATAAGAGTTTCAAAGTGCGAAAAGTAATTATCACACTTTCCGTGAAATGTAGTCAGCAACGACATTGCTTGATTAAGTTGGTTTTTTAAACCAATGATCTCTTCGCGAAGCTGTTTTATTTCCAGACGAAGGACTTCAGTATTTTTTATTTCTTGCTTGTCCTCGTTAGAAGCCAGAATAATCGCCTTTTTCCTATACGTAATATTATTACTATCGGCGGCAGAGCTGCGCTGTCTACTAGCGCCTACGGGTGTAAGGCTGTTGTCACCACCTCTCTTTGACATACATGCACATTCAGGACAGATCCATGCCTCGGTATTCACAGAAGCTGGATCTAAGATACCTGTACAAAGCTCGTGGTATGTTTTCTGACACGTGCGGACCATGCATTGTAGAAATGCTTCTTCAGATACAATAAGCTTGCAACAGGCTGCGCAATCCATTTTAAGCATAAGCAACAAGCAAAAAAATAATAAATATAATATTCAACGTCTAATGAGGCCTAGCTTTATGCAGCGCTTGAAGCGCTTGAAGAGACGGCCGCTGTCGGGAGGTCAATGACCGCTGCGTACACTCAGCTGTTTGCTGTCAGAATGCGATTTGAATTTACTACTGTGTTAATGTTTTTGTTAATTAACTAGCACTTACGCGATGGATTCGAAAGAAGTTTTCACCATTGAAAAGAGCAGGAATTCAGCTACAAAAGTATATATAATAAACTTGCATAGCTTAACTTTAGTAATGTTAATTGAATAAAAATTACGGAACACGTACTGCACTGTATCTCGCGCGGGGCGGGTTTATGAGCAATCAATTTTTTTTCAAATTCGACCATAATCTTTATGGTATATTTGAATAGAATTCACCTAGAAATAATATTATATAAAAAACTGTTTCCAATTTTTATCGTCAATAGCTACCTACTAAACATGAAAAATGAAAATTGGTTGACAAATAGAGGAGGAAAACGTACTGGACTATTTCGTCTTTGCCTATTTATAACAGGAGATCTGAAGTAAGATATTAATTATTAATATCTAAAGTAAAATCTTTGCCTTCTATTTACCGGACGTATTCTATGTCGTATTTTTCATAATACATAATATGCTGCTTAATGAAATACGATATTATACAATTTTGAAAAATATAGGACATCAAAAAATAAAGCAAAACTGAATGGAGACTTTGATGTTATTCATCCTTTTCACACCATAATATTTATGGCGATACCGGAAAAATATTTTACCTCAAAATATACTTAAAAGTTGAAAATTATTTATGAAAGTATAAAATAAGCTTTGGCAAATCTATCTGTATAAAGGAACATAATTCGTGTACAGAGATTGAGGAAAAATTTCCTTCCTAAATCTTCAAAATATATTTTATTATTTTATGTATTTATTGTATAAATAAAAACTTTCAAAAGAACCGACTTCCAGGGACTAAAAAGTAATAAATAACTAAACAGGGTTTTTATTTAGAATAGATACCTAATCAGATATTTTCGAAGTCAGTCACAGCCGATATAAAACAAAGCACATCGACTTCGAAAATATCTGATTAGGTATCTATTCTAAATTAAAACCCCCGTTTAGTTATTTATTACTTTTTAGTGTCTGGAAGTTGTTTTTTTTTTTTTGAAAGTTTTTATTTTCCCATTTTCAGTGTAGACGTAATAAGCACGTAATTTTTAAGAAGAAAGTTTTTAATAACATATTCGATTAAGCCGTTTATTTAAAAATAATTTATTGTTGATTTAAAAAAAAACCTCGACCGATTTCGATTAGATTTAAATGGGGCCACCTGGAAAGTATACTCTTTGAAACAAAAAAGATTTTTCCAAATCAGTTCAGGCGTCTTCGAGTAATCGATGAACATACACAAACACATACATACGAACATAGAATCTCCTTCTTTTAGGAAGTCGGTAACGGTAAAAACACAAGTAAAGCCACGGGCAGTAAGTAGTACTCAATCTCTTATAGTACATACGATGTTCGAAAAACCGGAAGACATTACAGTGACGTGATACGAATTAATCAGACCTCGAGCGAGTTTAAACATCCTCCCTTACTTACATTTCGGTGACATGTATTACCTCGACTGACATGTTGTTACATTACATATTGCTAATACGATGTTTCGTTTTTAATTTGAACAACACGAATTTTTGTCTTTTGTCTGTCTGTATGATAGCGTGTAACCCAAAAATCGCATTACAGACTTGAATTTGACTTGAATTTATGATAATAATAAGGAATTAAGTCGTAGGCAGTAGCTAGTTCACTCGGGTGCTTCCTTGGTAGCCTAACAATATGCCTATGTGCTGCTGCTGGTCATGTAAGTATATACATACAAGTACACGACTTGAAGTATAATATGTATTATGTACTCGTATATAGTTTATTAGTATAATTTAACCGTTTAGCCGTTTCAACGTGGAGTAACAAACGCACATACAAAAACAAACTTTCGTATTTATAGTAGATTTTAAGTCTACATAAGATGAATCACAAATACACAAAATTATTTCCACTTAATGCCGAAGCTCGGCGCATGTGAGTTGTGACCGACGTGAGGTTGCACTCGCTCGTAATCTCTCGGTAACGAGTTCTGCTTGCAAATACATTTTACGAATTTTCATAAAATTATATTTGACATATTCTCGAAAATATTAATTGATAGAAATTTTACATATACGAGTATTTACTGTAGTTTAATAGAAGACAAAAAGTATTATGTATTAGCATTTTTAGGGTTACGTACCTCAAAGGAAAATAAAAAGGAACCCTTAAAGAATCACTTCGTGGATTGTTTGTCTGTATATCTGTTTGTCAAGACCATTATTCTCAGGAATGCGTCGAGGTATCAAGTTAGCTTTTTTTTTAACGTTGGGAAATGCATTTACGCACGAGGTGTGGGACTCACCGGCGTAATAGATACCAGTACTACCCACTAAAACCCAACAAAAACTTCCCCCGTCTTAATGGGGCGTCGCAGGATCGCTTACGCATTCAACTACGACGCCCCGACGGCAGGTCTGCCGAAGCAGACCACCACAACCATAGGGTCGCTCCAAGGTCCACTCTGCTATCAGAGAAGTACCTGGAGCAACCCGCATGGTACACTGCCCACCAAAGAGGGCCACCTCCCACCACCCACCGAAGTGGACCACCTCCCTGTGCGTTTCTTGGCTTCGCGCCCGGCAGTATTGCCGGGCGCATTTGAACTCTGTCGTAAAGGAATCAAACGTCTATGTACTTCCTGTTTACCTAGAATCATGAAATTTCGAAAGAAGCAATGTCTTATAGCACAGGTAAAAGAAAACATTCAAAAGCCGCAAATTTGTAGTTATATAACAAAAAAATAATTGAACAGAACCCTAGATGCGCGAGTCCGGCTCGCACTTGGCCAGTTTAAAATTATGAGAACCCCTTTACGAGATGAGTTAAAAAGTGTTCGATTTTCATTTGTAGCCTTTCAAAAGATATTGGTGGCTCGGATAACTCTCTTCTCACTAGCCATCATTAGCATTTGTATGGCGAATAATTTAACATTATTATGAATTTATTTTCGAGGTACAAACGTGATGCGACGAGTTTTGTACAAACTAGATGGTAATGACACACTCTGGCGAGTCCAACAGAGGACTGAAAGAAGCTTACGGTACGTATAATCGTATTACGTATAATCCGACGACACGTTTGGCTAAGTTTTGAGCGACCCTACTTGCTGTGCCAGCGGTTGCGGGTTCGAGTCGCACTGGGAACTTTCATTTGTGTGATGAGCATTAATATTTCCACTCCAGTCATGGGTGTTTATATTTATAATATATATAAATTTAAAATTTATATGTACATACTCATTTTTTTCATATTTATATCGAAATTGTCTTTATATCGAAATAGTACGCTTGTACGATGCTTAAGAATAAGTAGTCTATTTAATTTCCGGTTCCGGTCTCGGAACTCTAAGTCGGAATATAATAAAATGTACTTGATAAAAATGCATATAGATATGTCATGGCGACAACTATATAAATAGCCTAGGTGGCTTACAAATGATAAAATTGATGTTTATGAAGCTAGCCCAATTAGGCTGTCGGATAGACTTGCGGGCTATCGATTTTATTGTTGTAAATACACTTATGGGAATAATTGAATTTCTGTTATAGTTATTTACCTCTGTTTCCTAAAACGAATACGTAAATATACGTTTTGTACAGAACTTATAATCATACAATGACTGAACTAAACAAGTTCGTGGAATAAAATAACATTATATAAATACGAACGCTTAAATTGCAAAAAAATTGTTTCCAAATCATATACAAAATCAAAAATATAACTTTCCAAATTGAATTAAAATCAAAATAGATGATACATACATGCCAACATATCAGTTTTGTTGTATGTTGTAGGCTGTGAGTAAATGAGCGAGAAATTCAATAAGGGAGTACGGCAACGAGGGGTTGTCTCCGGAGCAACGCACCGTCTCGACGACGTTTGATATTTGATTTATCGTTTAATTACGTTACTTTTAATCGAATCAATTGTTTAATCAACTTGATCGTATCACTCCGAATGTCTCTCATTTGACTCTTATTACTAAGTTAATTAATTAGGCAGTAGTAGCCCAGTGGTAACGCGCTAGCTTAGGAAACTGAGTGCAGTGGGCTCAAACCCCGGGTCACGCACCTCTGACAATTTCATGTGCGAATTATTTTCAACATCATTACCACTTGATTTACGGTGAAGGAAAATATCGTGAGGAAACCTGTATGTCTGAGAGAAGCTAGCAAGTTTTTGAAAGACTTGTGTAGTCCGCCACTTGGCCAGCGTAGTGGAGACTATGGCCTGATACCAATACCTTTAATACCAGAGGACTGGTATTAAAGGGAGGCCAGTGCTCCTCTCTGCTGCGATGCTCCTCTTTAAAGCGTATTAATAATGTAAATGATTTAAACCTAACTAAATACTATGAATAAGTAATTTAGTTTAATTGAAATTGTGAATGCCTCAGTAATTATAGGTGTAGCTGTTTCTACGGAAAACGAGAGCGAGGCCTTGAACCACTTTAAATAAAAGCATACTTGCACTTGTGGCACGAAATAAAAAACCGCGAGTCAACTCGATGCTTAATACGAATTCTGGAATAAAATTATTTTAACTATACATATTTATATTCTTTTACTTATGAGAAGTCAACTTATACTTAGTCCAATATAATTAAATAGTATTAAAAAGGCAAATGGAATATTTGCTATTTCGTAGATACATAGTTCAACTTTAGTGTTAAAACACTGCCTAAGTTTTGGACTTATCAATAGATGATGATACCCATTTGCAAAGAATTTTCTCAAAGAAAAAAAAATAATGTGCAATTCACACATCGTAGAAGTGAAACTTCAGAAAATGATATGAATATAGAGTATCAGGAGTAGGATAATCATAAGGATTTTTTTATTTATATTATTTTTACCAAGTTTAAAAGTTATTTTACATTTTATTTGACATAAATATAAACATTAAATAATAATCAGTAATGAATTTTATTATTTTTCACTTCCTTTGTAATGTATTCTATCAAATAACAACGGTTACCATGACAACGGTTACCATGGCATCATCGCAATGTATTCTATCTCATTCTATCGCCGGCTTCATCCTATATATTTATATGTTTGTCTCTTTTTACTGTCGCATTTCCGTTGCATCGAGTTTCAAATCACAACGATTCTAAAGAAGTTTCACTTCAAAAACTAAAAGATAGAATCCATATATATATTAATATTATAAATGCGAAAGTGTGTTTGTTTGTTCTTCTTTCACGTGAAAGCATGGTGACGGATTAGCGTAATTTTTTTGTGTGGAGATAGTTGGAGGGCGAGGGACATAGGCTACTTTTTATCGCGGGAGATCACCTCATTTCCACGCGAAAATACGTTATAATATAACCCACAACAACTCATCATACCTTACTATATGTTATATATACTATTATGTATATATATATATATATATATATATAATATAGTATATCTTTTCCATACTAAGCATTAAAATACACCTAAGGACGAACCCAAGTGAAGCGAAGGCGAATGGCTTGTATAGCTACTTAATAAAAAAAACTTTATACGGCTTTAACAAGTATTATAATTTCATATCATCGGTTATAAATTAATCAAAACAGTATTTCCTCTGTTGACTTCACATGAGTAGATGGTATACAAGTACAGTAACCAGTGACGACTAAATTACAAATTATAATAAATATTGCTCTTATGTGAAGGGTCCAGGCACTGGGCAGGTCCGGCGAGCGCGAGGCAGCCCTTAGGGCGTGTTTCTATTATTACCTAAGTTTATAATATTCTGTGAAGGCTTACAACTTATTCGGTTACTTAGCCAACTTCATGCGTATATAAACGGTTGAATGGATACTGAAAGCTACGACGGTGTACGCACTAGTAACTCTACCTAACTTCATAAATACTAATTCATTTAAATGTTAATGTTTGTTTGAGTTAGGATTATTTGTTTTGTTAGGATGCACGAAAATAGGGTATACATATATGTAAATATAAATCAAATTAGAGATATTTCATAGATGTTTGGCGTTTTATATTTTCTAAAAGTGTTACTTGAACACGTTACTTTATTTCGATTCGGTCCAAATATTTTTGTATATTATAAAAACTTATTTTTTTGTTAACATATTATCGTTGCGTATAAAAGATATTATTCATTTTCATGTAGCATTTATCGCGATCGCACATTCATAGCCAGTAGAAGAGCTACCTAAAGTCTAAATGTAGCTTTAATTAGCATTTATTTTGAGAGTAAAATTAAAAAACAAATTATATTCTTCATCAATAATAAAATATTTGAGTACTTTCCCTGAAGTAGGGAACCGCTAATGAATGTTTAATTTTCACTTTTATTTCCCGCCGCCGCCTGCTTTTCTGCCGTTGGTAACTTCATTAATATTACAATAAAGCTATAAAACTTTATACTTTGATTCAATTTGAATATAAATAACATAAGTTTATGAGCATGGATGTTTGTTACTCTTTCACGTCAGAACGGTTAAACGGACCTTGATTAAATTTGGCACAGATTAGTCTTACATAGGCTACTTTTTATCCCGGAATGTAGGTACGGTTCCCGTGGGATAGGTTTGTTTTTGTTTTCCCCGAGTGAAGCGAGGGCGAGTCGCTAGTTTCCACTAATAATTAGCTCGCCTTTATAAATTATTCAAAGTGAAAGAAAATAATATAAAAATGTTCCACTTTTTAGTTTGTGTTAAAGTATACATAGAAGTAAGCCCGATGGGATTTCCCATCATATAACAGAAGCTGAAACATCAATATTAATATTTCTAACTTCATAAATGACAGGCTCCGATAGAAACCTTTTTTACAAAACATTTATTCGAGTGTTAAATTTTCAAAGATGCCATTTCATGTGCTGACATTAGTTATAGTATGTATAATAAATTCTTACAGCATACATGTTAAGGGTGTGTGCAATGGGGGTTGCCACGAGTGTTTGTTTTTGTCACAATTCAAACATTAATAGCCTCTGAAACAATGATGATGGTGATGAGGTGATGACGATGCCCTCTTGACTTAACATGTGAACAATTTCTACGAGGCTAGTCATCTGCACAGGCAATATCATAGTGCACATGTGTGTGGCCAAACACATGCACTCTCTATTTCTTTCACTTTTGAGCCTTATTGAATAGTAATTCACCAAACTTTCAGAAAAAAATCTTGTAGACTTCAATTCGACACTCGAATTAAGAGATAAGGCGAAATACCGACAGCCAACGTGCCCTCCGAGGCAGAGGGGTGTAACAACGCCAACTTCCCTCTACAAATATTTTAAGGCAAAGAAATTCATTAAATTAGATTGTTGAGATGTTTTCTAAGTCTGACGACGTCTCGCTAACCTCTCTGTGTGACTAAATATCTGCGGAGGCATCGCGGGGCAATAAATATGATGTTAGCTAACTCCCTGTTGTTAGCTCGATCAAGTTGTCGAGTCTTAATTAAAATGTATGCATATTGTATATATATGTACATACTGAAGAAACGGATACGTATATATTTTTTAATGATAATGTTATTAGAAAATAATGTTATGAAATCTTAAAAAAAGATTACCGACCTTTGAATTCCTTGTATATAAGCTAGAAATTATCTATATTTATATATTGTAGGTATACTTATTATACTATGAATATATAAAAAAATATCTAAGATATAAATTGTATAATATGTATGTATAATATTTTAATTTTACGGCACCAGGAATTGAACCCGGAGCCTCGGGATATTGCATTTCCTATCTAAACATCAAAGTGCATACAAAAATCCAAATCTTTCATACATAATAATTATAAAATACAATTTAAATTTTTAGTTGTTTTGGCTACTTTTACCCGTAGTAGAAAAGCTAACTTTTATCTCCCTAGTTCCCTTGGGATGTTGAGGAAATACCTACGAGGGTGCCCAGAAGAAGAGAGCGGAAAATCATTTCAAAATATTGATGTTTAAATATATTCAGAAAGAAAAACCGCTTTATTTTCCCCACAACCGTCGCCGATAATTAAATCTATAAATTATAAGTCTTTGTATATTTAACTTAAATAACTTTTTAAATAAATACTAATTCGTTATTGAACAAAAACAATACAAAATAACCAAAATAAATAATTCTAACGCTGTGCTTCGACCACACTTAATAATTGATTACTATTAATAACAATAACAGATTTATTTTAAATTCACAATGAATTTCGGTATGAAAATATTTATACTTTTGATAAAATAAAGTATTAAGCACAGTAAATACAACACACAGTAGGTAGTGTGTTGCCAAACATTAATTATAATAATTATTAATTTAGTGATTTTCCGGTATGGTCTAGTGGCTAGGATACCTGGCTCTCACCCAGGAGGCTCGGGTTCGATTCCCGGTACCGGTAAATATTTTTTGAGATATATTTATATTAAGTAAATTTTAAATTATTTCTTTTAAGACAACATAGAATTGCTGTTCTGAATAGGAAGTTCTTAATTGGCTTGTATATTTTATGTGGTGTAGTGCCTCGGTGGTGTAGTGGCTAGCATGTACGGCTGCACACACGAAGGTCCTGTGTTCGGGTCCCGGATCGGGCCAAGTTTAGTTATTGAGTGTTTCTGTATAGTAAGCCTCAGTAGCAGCCCGGAGTTGGGAAGTTGGCGGTGTTTCACCCCCGTGCCTCGGAGAGTACGTAAAGCCGTCGGTCCTGCACCTTAACTCGTGGTCGGTCGTGTCGAGTGGTCGTCCCACCGGAGTATGAGAGTGACAGGAATAGAGAGTGCACGTTGTGTCTGCGCGTACACTTGTGCACTATAATATCTCCTGCGCAGTTGGCTAGTCTCAATAAGACAGATTAGCCGCCGTGACCGAAATCCGTCAGGAGAACATTATTATTATACTTTATGTGTATTTAGGTACTCCTTTTCTTCAATGATTAATAATTGTACCTATGTATATGTAAATATTTTTATAGAAACCTACTAAATGTGTGTCTGCGAGCACTCGCGTACAGCAAACTTATAGAAATACATATAATTTAAGACGTTTTTTTATTATATACCCTCGTAGTTTTGGTTAGAATATTTAACAAAGTGACTTTTATAAATGAAATGTTATCGTGAAAACAGCGAGATGACGAAAACTCCTATATTGCGGGTTTAGTTTCACTGACAAAGTGAAAGATGCGCGGTAATTTACTATCTGTATAAGACACTCCATTAATATTTTTCTAGCAAGTAACGTTAATTTATTAAGGAATCAACCATAAATATATGTAAAATAAATAAGAATATGATGGTTGTTGCAATATACATAATGTAATATGATATGTAGAATAATTTTGAATTTTTTTTAATGAACCTTAAAACAAGTACTGGAATAATACTTAAAAACCCTAACGGGTTTACTTGGGCTTTACCCGCATATTTTATTTCTAAGTATTGCATGGTAATGTTGAAAACCTTCGCAATAAATAAGTTATTAAACAAAAAAAAAGTTTCTAATTGAACCGGCGCTCGCAGTTGCGTTCAAATAAATAAACTCTTCAGAATTGCACATTAGTATGACTTCACGTTAGAAAAAATTGTGATAATAATTGCGAGCTTGTAGGGTGTTTTCAATTCAAATGAAACGTTTGATATCACGACGTTACGAAACAGCCAGAACATATTTCACTGAGCTGGTCGAATAATAGTTTGAACGCAATACACTGAGGGACCAGAGGCTAATGCTGGCGATGTCGGTGTATCTAACAATGAACTCTGCCTCGTGTAAAATTACTGAGTACTGAACAGTTCTCGAGGGAGTAGTTCAGAACATTTAACTATACTTATTGGTTGTGGGGCTGCTATCAGCAGAAGTATAGTTTTTTAATGAAAATAATATACATATTTTGTGTGATAATATTAATATATATATATCTTATCTAGACACTGCCTTTTCAACGTTGGGCTATTCATTTACGCATATCACCTGTACAACAGGTAGTTACCGGTTAAAAATCCAGCAATATCTACTAAAACTCAAAGAAACCTTCCGCATGTTAATGGGACGCCACAGGATCAATTAAGCGCATGTTTATTAAAAGACATTCAACGCCTTATTTTACAGAGTGCAGTTTCTTAAAAACATTGTAATACATATCATACCTCCTTTGCAGTGATCAAAAAGAATATAGTGCTAAGCACTACACTCTCTACATTCTCTTTTGGTTTCATGCAACATCATCATTCCTCACACACTCCTCGGGGGACTCTCGCGCTTAGAATTGAGCATCTTTAAATATAATAAACCCTTGCTTTGGAGTTCTCCTCTGAGGTCTCTCTAATTAGAATTTCATTTACTCTTCTATAGAATTTTTTTAATATTCTGTTTAGAATCTTTATTTCTCATTAAGAATAACAAATTCACTTACATGAGAAAACACATTAAATATTATAACATTCACTAAATGCGAGTACGTACAAGTTACATTTGTGAGAAATACATAGTATGCGGGTAGTCCTTAAAAATAATACTTAAAACTACAAACAAGTTAACAGTTCAGTTAGAGCAAAGCGCTAAGAATAAAGAAATCATGGAAATGGCAAAGACTACATTTTACTTTAAGTTTTTTAAGATATAATATTTTAGCGTTTTTTTAAATGTTGTAATTGTTTTTGATTCCTTTATATCTGTTGGTAATTTATTATATAACTGTGTTCCTTCAAACATTAGACTCCTTTTTCCGTAGTTAGTTCTCGGGGCGTATAAGGCTAAGTTGTTGGCATTTCTTAGGAAATGCTTTTGAATTTGTTGTGTTATATAATGAATATTATTTTAATCATTCTTTCAACGCACTCGCTATCTGAACATGTTTCTCTACATTTTTAATGGGAATCACGATCTCACATGAACCTCCCATACTGCTTGTGTCGTTTGATGATTGTGGATTCTATTAGATTAGCTAACACTAGACAACCTTTTGAGAGATCACGTCTTGCTTTCACATTCATTCCACATCCACATGCTAATGTTATTATAATATGTTATCAAATCCTGATACTGTTATTTATTACGAAATTCTTTAACACTTTCTTAGATTTACGGGAATATTCGATATTTTTATTTTTAATTTAAAACAACTTATATAAATAATAAAATTTGTTTTAAATTAACAAATATTGTAAAGTACTACTTTGCTGTTATTATTGTATTTTTTAAAAACATTGTATAATTTAGTGTAGGCACTGTCTGTAACCGCTATATAATGAACCTTCTGAAACTCGTTTAAGACGTCTCTTCCGTGAACATGATTGTTGTAAAGCATTCGAAGCGTCGGGAAACAAAAATCAAATAAATCCGCGAAAAAATCCTAAAACATAGCTATATGTTAAAATGAACATCTTTATTTAATATCCTTATCTAGTTTAATATTCAATGAAAAATTAAATCAAAACTCATCATGTTTTACAGGTACTTGGCAGTAAAATCAAATGCTAGATATAAATCGTCTAATTATACGAAATGAGATAAGCCACGTATTAGTGGTAAAATAATTACTCCAAGCGTCGGCCGCGGCACGTCGCTGAGCGGATCATCCACGTTATATTGTTTTCGTGCAATAAATTTTTATCTTCCATATTCTGATCACGAATATAATATGTCCACTAATATTGCACGGCATGAGATGAGGTACTTTTGTAATGATGACAGTTCAGCAAACTTCAGACTGCCAATAATGGAACATAGTATGATTACTTCATAGCATTCTATAACAAATAAATCTTTTTGATGTATACATCTTCCCTCTCGCTTTCCTACAATCTGTGGGAGTGATTTCGTGAAAAGGGACGGAAGTGTGTAACAGGGATGAAGGGAAGCGCGCACTATTTGATTTGACCAATGAGCGCGCGCGGTTGAAGAGTTGGCCATCAGATATTAGAAAGTGTCAATTCAATATGGCGGACTCCCAAAGATGGTGGACTGTTTTTTTTATGTACCTCCATGATATGGATATCAAATGAAAGGGCTTGATGAGCAAAATACAATAAGTAAAGTGACGTCATTGTAAATCCAATATGGCGGACTCCCAAATATGGCGGCCTGTTTGTTTTATATGCAATCAGTTAGAGGTTCCATAAGTGCAAGCGAGGAATTAAGTACTACCATCACAATTTTTCGTCAATACACCGAAGGTAGACAATTTTCTAGATCAGGTTCGGGCCGCATGCATTTGTTACCATTGTTTTATTAGAATAGGTACAAAAGAAGTTTTTTTTTATAGTATGTACTTTAACACATTTATAAGAATATGTGAGTTAAAGTTTTCCATATTGAAATATGTTGGTAGTTCACACAAACATGATATCTACGAGAGTCGTACATGTGCCAGGCACCAGGCACACGCCGCACGCTCATGGTCGTTAGGTACTAACCTAAAGTAAACTAATACTATTGGTACTCAATTATATAATAAAAAAACTTTTTAGCTCGTTGTTGAGTCCTCAAACTTTAGCGTTTGAGTCATTCCATGTGAAAAGATCTGATCGGCAAAGTTGAGTAATTTTAGATTTTGCTCTAACTTTGAGGAACTGTTCCTTAGGATCCCAAAGAATACAATTTACTCTTTATTGGTTTTTCTTTTTGGTTCCCGACATTTCGAATGCTTTACAGTAATCATGGTTACGGAAGAGGTTAAGGTTTTAAACAAATTAAAAAATTGTCCTAACTGTACTTATAACAGACAGACAAACAGATTTTATTAATCATTTGAAATAATATAATTTCGCTAGTAGACACTTGGAGCATTTAAAATGACTTTTTCTTCCCAAGCACGATACTTTTCTATAAAGCTTCGATGATGTGATTGGTAGCTATTATAATATATTATAGGCCTCTTCCTAATTAGATCTATTCAGATTTCGTCCTTGCTTATGTTCAATTTTCTTTGTACTGTGGCTTATAGGTCCTTGCTTATATCGTAGTAACTCATTCTTTTCAAGGACAAATAAACAAACTTTCCTGACACGATCACTGATAAGCCTTATAAGATTAAAGTTGACATTTTAAATATTTTTTAATAACAATATACAATTATTATTTTACCCATTATATGCATATTGTGATATAAAACCTATATGAACTTCAAACATCGCATGTAGCGGTGTAGTGGAGAATTTGCCTGCGCGTACGCATTTTGTATGACTCAAGTGTTATTTCATATATTATTGGACTATTATAATATAAGAGTTTGTGTATGTAGTAGTGTACAAAATGAAGTATATTAATGTCATTATTATATTTCTACTATACTTCATTTTGTTTTACATCTAAAAATATTTAGTTTCTTATTACTTTTGAATCAATTTTGTAATAATCTTTTCAAAGAACTTATAATTAATGTTTGCTTTTGTTCCCTGTAATACCTCTGCGTCGCTGTCGCTTTGCCGACGCCTGTCGCCTACAAATTACTTTTTCTTGTAAATCATAATGAATAGGGGTTATAATTAAAATTTGATAAAAATCCTAAAACTGGTCATTCTTGATGAGTTATCGGATTTTAGGATTATTGTTTAAAATGCAGTATTTTTTGATATAATCTATACTATAATACGAGTATAAAGAAGTAACTTAGCAAAATCTGTACATTATTTTTCTTTTAAAACAATGACTGTAACATATTATGAACACAATAATGTATGTATGTATGTATTTATTTAGCCCTCTTTTACGTCCCGTTGCTGGGCACGGGCCTCCCTTCAATACAAGGGGAATCAGGCCATAGTCCACCACGCTTGCCAACTGCGGGTTGGCGGACTTCACATATCTTTCGAAAACTTGCTAGGTTCTCTCAGATATGCAGGTTTCCTCAAGATGTTTTTCTTCAACGTAAAACAAGTGGTAATCATGTTGGAACTGAAAATATCATAGGTGCGAGACCCGAGATTTGAACCGGCGCCACTCGGTTACCCAAGCGACCGCGATACCACCGATGTCGATAAAAAATGCTAGGTACAAAAACAGTTTTTATGTAAAATCTAATATTTTATTCTAAAGTAGAGAGCAGGCTCTTCTTTTATCACCTAAATTGTGTTCAAATTGTTAAGCTTGCGCATAGAAATAACATTTTCATATAACTTCAACTTGCTTCCCCAGACCTGTGGGAACTCTACATTCATCCATGCTTTTTAATTTTCATTTACTTTGTGACCTTAAAACGCTCCACGTTTTCTTAACGGTAATCATCCCTATATAAAAGGAAGACTGTTCTTCTGTCTGTACATATACGCGAGATAATCTCCAAAGCTACTGAAGGAATATGGGTACGCTTTTTCCTGTTGTGATCGGCATTTTCCTCGCATATATTAATAGCTCTATAAAAAGGTTTTCAGGTCATTTTTCCTCATTAGATGTGCTTAAGAGAGATTAGCCATTAGCCTTTTATAGAATGCCTTTAAACTATTTGGTTTAGCAGATAATGACAAATGAAATAAATCACGACATAAGAAGAAGAGCTCCAGCTGTACGCGTTTTAGATTTACTACTGCCAGTGACCAATAAAAATACATACAACAAAATATCTTTGACAAAAACATAAAGGTTTCGTAATAATCACCTTAGTTTTGTATTGAAATTGTAGCTTAGTCGCTTTACATATACATGAAAGATTTAGAAGCATGCGTTTGTTTTTCTGGAAACTTCTATTGGTGACGTTACTTTGTATTTCAAGCGTTGTTAGTTGTTATTTTCGTAGTTACTACGTTTTTCCCATTCAAAGCAAGAAAACCAGAAATTTCTTTTCGAGTCATTTTCTTTTATTTTATTGTTATTCTTCAACAGAGAGTTAACCGACGTTAATAAACGTTTGGGCTTGGCCTTGGGCCTTCAGTTTTACTGTTAAAGTCCTTAGTATGAGATTCCACTTTATTCCCTCTTGTTCGAAACACGAATATTTTTCGTAATAACCATTGTAATTAAATGCTCTGTAATGAAATGTATCACTTGAGTGTATCGCGTCGCGTCTCGAGGGGGACTCTAGTAAGTAAAAATTACAACATCTTACCTTCAAAGAATGTCTAAATACTTTGCCAAAGATCACTTTTTTTAATTTATTTCTTTGCCTTTATATATTAGTCTCTCCCGTGACCATGATTGCTGCATAGCATTCTAAAAATCAGGAACCTAAAATCAAAATAAATCCGCAAAAAATCCGAAGAGACAGTTTTATATATAAAATTATTTATTAGCTTTATAATTGATATTTTTCGATCGAGATCGTACCGATGTTGATGGTCGATGAGTAAACATATTCTGTACTCATGATTACTCATTTTTAAGATCATTTTTCAAATAGTTCTGATGTTTGTTGATGATCATTCTAAAAAACTTAATTGGTATCTAATCTCGATGAATGGAGGGTATTTGGTTGGAATACATATAGGGAACTTTTTTCTAGCAAGCAAGATTCAGCAAGATTAGCAAGATTCTCCATATCCAACGGATAGAAAAATTAATCAATTTTAATTAAACTTTCTAATAGAGAATACGAGGTGTGTCGTGAGGTCTAAATTTTCTATTTCAATCAAAGTTTATTTTTAATAATTAGTTTTAAATATTAAATACATACATTTTTTGCTGTAACATTGGAATAAAACTGAATTCATCGATCACGTTTTTCTTCACAGATCCTTTATAGAATAAATATACAATAAATTGTACATTCTAGAATATAGAGTTAGGTTATTAATATAAATAAAAAATACGTGATTTCTTTTAAAAAAATTATAAAATAAATATGAAGCTTAATATATAAAAGAAAACATAATAATAGCAAAATGAACCAACATCAACAACAAATATTAAAACAATTCTTACTTTGAATCGTTCGAATGCAGTCGACCGCGGTATTTGTCACTCCATTGGCCCGTGAACAGCTCCAGTCGCAGCGCGCGGCAATTTTCTTGGCATCTTCCAATATCTACAGATACTAACTTCTTTATACTTTGAGTTTCAAAGTATTATTCAGTATAAAGCTTAAACTTTTATGTACTATTTTATTTATCTTCAACTTCGTGGTGTAATGGCTAGCATGAACGAATGCACCTTCGGAGGTTCTAGGTTCGAGTCCCAGGTCGGGTCAAGTTCAATTATTGAGTTTTTCTATTAAGAAATTCTCAGTAATAGTTTGGAGTTGGAAAGTTGGCGGTGTTTCACCCCCGTGCCTCAGAGAGCGCGTAAAGCCGTCGGTCCTGCGCCGACACTCTCACCGGTCGTGTCTCGTGTCGTCCCACCGGAGTATGAGAGTGACAGGAATAGAGAGTGCACGTTGTGTCTGCGCGTACACTTGTGTACTATAATATCTCCTGCGCAGTTGGTTAGTTTCAGTGAATTTTTCATTTTTCATCATCAGTCATTTTTCATTTTTCATTTTTCATTTTTCATTTGTAAAAGTATATATTAATAGTGTTGCTTAGTAAGTTGTTTTTAAATAATAGCAAACTAAATTAAAATTATTATCCTTAATTAATTTTAACTTTTTAAATTACACATAGAACAATTATATGGCTTTAATAATTAATACTACATTTTATATTTTTCTTTATGGTTATAAATATAATAATGGCAACACTAAATATAGATTACTAATTAATATTTTAAAATTGTAATAATTATAAAAATAATAGCAAAATTAAATAAATAATTTTCCATATTCAATTATAATTAAAATTATAAAAATGTTTAAAGTTAAAAAATATTGTAATGTAATTGGTGCAATTTTCATTTTGTTAATTGTGGGTAGGCTGTCTGTAACAACTATACATTCAAGACATGTAACACCTCAGTCTCTCCCGTGACCATGGATGCTGTAAAGCATTCGAAACGTCGGGAAACAAAAATCCAAATAAATCCGCGACAAAATCCGAAAAGATAGTTTTATTTAAAATGTCAAATATTCGCGTAAATCTAAGAAAGTTTTAGTTTCAGTGAGTCATTTGGGAGGACGTCCTCTTCTTATTCCTATAATTAGTATTAAGAATTTAATTTATTAAATAAGTACAAGTATTTTATTGAATCTGATTTAAATACCTTATATGATAAGTTTTTCTAAAAGGTTAGTTTTGAAAGAAAGTTCAAAACTAATGCAAGTTAAATATAACAAATACCATTTTTTGTATCTACACTCTTACTAAAAATTTGAAATTAAATGCGAAAGGCACATAACACATTCTTGCACTTATGTAGGCGACAAGATTGACAAATTAAAATTGAGCTTATTTGACAAATTACATGAGCTTACATGGCGCTGTGGACACAGAGACTTAAACACTATTATTATTACATTACAAAACCAGATACAGAGTCCGAATCTATAGTTTTTAGAATTTCTGTCTATCTGTTACCGCATCACGAAAAAACCACTGGACAGATTTTGATGAAATTTGGTATGATTTTGGTATGATAGCTGGTTATCCGGGTCAACATATAGGGTACTTTTTACCGCGGGAAAATATCTCATTTCTGAGAAAAAATATAAAAACTGCATTGTAAGAGTATACTAATATGTAAAACTTAAGATTATGCTTTTTGGTCATCTGAACGCGGGCGGAGTCGCGGGCAATGCTAGTATATAAATAAACATGTTAGTTGAAATAGCGTCAAATATCTCGCGGGAAACGCGTAAATTGAGTATAACATCGCGTAAACATCAGTATTAGCTTACTTTACACAAAGTTTCAGGTGAACACATTTAACTGATATCAGCCCAACGAGTGAAAGTTAAAGTG
The DNA here is from genome assembly GCA_921882275.1 of Brenthis ino. Classification (NCBI taxonomy): domain Eukaryota; kingdom Metazoa; phylum Arthropoda; class Insecta; order Lepidoptera; family Nymphalidae; genus Brenthis; species Brenthis ino. The sequence continues at coordinate 26,132,383 of OV170230.1, forward strand.
TTGTTGCTAGCGATCGTGTCTCGTTTTGTTTACACCCTCATTACACTCCTTAAGATGAAATAGATTTTGAATTTTACCTTTCCCGCGGGAAACGTTTCCATTTCCGGAAATTAAAAGTAGCGGGTTAGCGGCGGAGAGAGAATGGAAATAGTATTGCTTAACCGATTTTAATAAGACTATCTCTCACTGGTACAGTATTAACTACGAGTAGATATGTCACGCGAGCGGTGCCTGGAGCGAAACCTAGTTTTAATATTAATTTGTAACCTTCTTAATTTATATCTTGGGTCTATTTTATCTAACCATCCTTGTTTGTTCTCTTCTTACAACTATTGACTTAAAAAATATTATTTTAAGTGATGATCCCAGAAAACTTACATTTTCCCAATGTAAATTATTTTTATTACATATTTGTTACTTTGCTTTTCCTAACACTCAAATAAACATTTACAAAGTAATTACTTTACTAAGTAAGTAAGGCAGTGGTAGCCCAGTAGTAACGCGCTCGCTTGGGAAACCGAATGAAGTGAGTTCAAATCCCGGGTCTCGCAACTCTGATATTTTCATGTGCGAATCATTTCCAACATGATTACCACTTGTCTTAACGGTGAAGGAAAACATCGTGAGGAAACCTACATGTCTGAGAGAACCTAGCAAGTTTTCAAAAGACATGTGAAGTCCGCCAACCCGCACTTGGCCAGCGTGGTGGACTATGGCCTGATTCCCCTCGTGCTGAAGGGAGGCCCGTGCCCAGCAGTGGGACGTTAAACAGGGCTGAATACAATGCACTTTTATATTATTATTATTATACATATATGCATATTTTTTTAATATTATAAATGTGAAAGTGTGCTTGTTTGTTTGTTTGTCCTTCTTTGACGTCGAAACGGAGTGACGAATTGGCGTAATTTTGTGTGGAGATAGTTGGAGTTGGGCTGGAGAGTGACATAGGCATACTTTTTACCGCGGGAGATTATCACATTCCCACGGGAAAACGCGTTATAATACATTCCAAAACATTATTTATGATCAGAATTAATTAAAACTTAATATTAAACCTCTCCAATACCATTAAATAATTATGTGTTTTAGCATTTTTCGATATTCTATGGAATGGGTTAAAAACAGAGGATGAGATTTAGCGCGAGCGAAGCCGCGAGATCTGCTAATATTTTTATAGTTTGTTTAATTTCGTCAAAGATTTTTATTCAATGCTTCAGTTCGCTAGATCTTATTTGGTAAATTCATAAATTCGAAAGAGATAGTCAATCCGGTATGGTCTAGTGGCTAGGATACCTGGCTCTCACCCAGGAGGCTCGGGTTCGATTCCCGGTACCGGAATTCTTCTTTTATAATTTTTGTTTATAACAAGCCTGTCATAACGATCATGGTGTATGATCATCATAAAATATATAAAATAAATAAAATAGAATCGTAATGTTTTCAAAAAGATTTATTGAATAAAAAATAGGGCAAATTAATTTGATATATTTTAAGCCAAATAATTTTATTTCTATATAATATATATCATGAAACAAACAATAATTTCGTTATTTGTACAGAAATACTCAAAGAAGATTAAGAAAAAGAAATTCTTTTATGGAAATAAACTAAATATAATTTTGCTTTCTTGCTATTTTCTAATATAACATTACTACAGTCAAACGTTGTAGTTTTAACGTCTAAAATAAGACATTTAAAACGTTTGATTCATACCTACTGCGCTTTAGCTATCAATATAAAAGACTAAGTTTTGGCCGCGGCTTCGCTCGCATGATGAGGTGACTAAACATCGAAATAAAAACTTAAAAAAAAAACGACTTCCAGGCACTAAAATGTAAAAAATAACTAAACGGGGGTTTTCATTTAGAATAGATACCTAATCAGATATTTTCGAAGTCGGTGCCAGCTGACGCATAGGAAATCTAATATATTTTGATACGTTAAATACATATTTACCTATTAGATATCCGTATCTTAAAATATTGTGCGCTGGCAGTTTTCACCATCCTCGTCAAGTTAAAGAATTTTAGTTGAAAAATTGATTTTTTATAGTATAAATTAAATTAGAAAAATATCGATTTAATAGAGGACTATCCACTGGAGACAAGTAAGTAATCATAACACTTAGCTTCTAAGAGTACTCTGCATTCTTAAACATAATAATATTTTTCCACATTTTTCGTGACTTTCATTGTAAAAATAAATGTTAAATTCTCTTAATTCACACCAAGATTTATAATCTTGTTTACCGCTCGTATTGAAGAACAAATTGTATTTATAATTCACGGGCAGCTCCGGCGGCGAACAAACCGAAGCAAAATATTACGTCAATAGAACGTAATGTTATTTTACCTTCCCATAAACGCTTAAATATTTTATTAAGTTATTTTGCTTGATTGTTGAATACCTATTCAAAAATATACAGAATTACTTACGAAAATACATGAGAATTTTCTTTATACAAGAGTCTAAAGCAGGTGACTCCATCGTTCTGGTAAATCCCGGTAATTAGTCTTAACGGCGATACGGACTTAGACAACTTATAAATACTTTCCCACAATATGCAAACACTACAAATTTTCCAACTTCGAGCCGTTATTGAGATTTTTTTAACAGAAAAACTCAATAAAACTCGGCCCGATCTGGGACTCGAACCTCGGACCTTCGGATCGTACATGCTAGCCACTAAATCAGCGAGGTAGTTGATTACAATATTTATTAAATAACGTTGTTAAAATGTTTGGCTTAAAACGGAATATTTAAAGTTATTATTAAGACGCTTGGTATTCAATCCTTGCTCCTCGCAGAACAATGGCGAGACTTGACTGAGACAGTTAAATGCTTAAATTCAAACTTTCGCTATTTGCAGACGACCTTTTATTTTGTTTGTGTTATTTAATTTAAGGAGGCGTTTAGATGAATAGAGTCAGATGTTAGAGACATTACAAAGATTACAAGATTTTTGTTCTAAAAATTATCAACTTATTTATAATATCTATATAATTATTAAATTAATTTAATGATAAATGGCGATGAATGCGGCGAATTAATATTAGCAACTTTAAGCTCTACTTCTTTGTGTGCAGGAAGACAACGCACAGGAAACACTGTAACAAATAGTGGACGTATAACATGACAGATCCAGAAGTAGTTATAATATATAACTATTTCTATAGCAAAATTTTGTCTTTCCTTTAATGTATAAATTGTAAAACTCTCAGACAACATTCAAAAGCAACACATCTATTGAAGCAGCCTCCTTATACTGCAGCAAAAACGTCTGGTTCAGAGTCCTTTACCTTATGAGTAAACATGACTAGGAAATCTTTTTACTTCTTAAGCCCATCTCCACCCACAAAGCCACTGAAGCGCTCTCGCCGACGCTCTAAAGAAAATATCTCTCTCTTAATCTTTTGAATGTTCGGTCCAAAACTAGCTTGAATGCATTATGAAAAATAAAGGAATATTTTTTTTTTAATTTCATATAAAATGAAGTCAAGCCTGCGACCATACAACATGCTCAAAACATGAAAAAAAACATTTCGCAGATGAGTCCTACACAAAACAGTCGTTACGAGCTGTCCAGTTTAGCAAATGAAATAAAAATTTTAGCGTTTTAATTTTATTTTTCAAGCTGTAAAATGTTTGAATATAAAAGTCACCTAAACGTAAAGAATACTTTGTAAATGTACTGTTCTTTGTACGAGTATAAATCACAGGATTGCGATAGCAGAGGATAAATAGATTTTCCGTTCCTTAAAGTTCAATGGCTAAGTGCACCCGAGGACACTCTGTTATAGAATTAAACCATTACTTTTCAAGTTAGAACCAGAAAACAATCAAGCTAACGATGTTTGTCGAAACTTTGAACAACTCCCAACAATGTGAAGACGTTTGTTTGAGTCATTTTGATTAGTTATTATATGAGATGTCACTTTGAAGATTTTGAGTTTCATTTGTGATAACTTTGCTCAAAGGATCTTGTCCTACGTATGAAGTGCGCTGATATTATTGCCACATCACAATTAACATTTTAAACTACGACCAAGAACCATTTTGGGACACTCTTTATAAGCTATATGTTTATATTATAGCTATGTAATCTATTTTGGTATAACAGTTAGTGTGTAAGTACTCGTAACTCTGTTTTTTGTTCCATTAAACCACTGAACACAAACGGCTAGTGCATAGCATCGTGAGGCCGGACATAAGCTATCCTTGATCCCCGCCCCACTTACTAGTGAGCGTTATTCCTTGTAAGTTCTAATATTTGGCGTCGCCAAAATTTTAACTATACCTTTGCAACATTACTTCACTCTGGTGCAGTGCGGAAGGAAATTTGAATGAGATCGAAATTAGAGAGTAGAGGCACAATCAATCCTGAAACAAACAAACCCGAAAAAAAACAAATAATTTCCGACAATAATTACCATAGTTATTAGTTCCATTACAGTAAAAAAGCTTTAACCACGGGCAGATACAAAGTGGCAATCGTATACATTACAAAATGTTTTGCAGAAGTAAAAAACAAAGTCAGAAAAATAATCAGTCTGATCCTACGGGATGTTACCTACTGTATCACGCGATAACTTTTGTACACGGTAAAGGATTTGTCGGAGTACGAAATTCCAAGATGAGTCCCCTAACGCATAGGTAATAGAAAAAAAGACAAACTTTTAGATATACTTTAGTTATTCCGAATTTTCCTTCTAATCCCAAAACTAATAGTCGAGATAAAACTTGTAACTAAACTTGTAACTTCAAAAGTAGCCTTTTACTTATTACCATTCAATGAAAATTCCAGTAAAATTTATTCTAATTTATGACAGCGGCTGCGAGCCATCAGCTGTTAGCTGTAGTAATATTTGAAGGACGTTTAATTGCTCCACGAACTGTTTCACTTAAAAATTCATAAATGATATAATTATCGAGATAATTCTCGATTTTGTTATAACAAATGTTTTTTCTTGTATCTTGTACTGTAAATATTAAATTTTCTATAACTTAAGATCCATTGAACTTTTAGCTTCAATATTTACATACTGAGGATACCAAAACATAGATACGAAGATTCTAATTCTTATCTGATTTCCTTTAGTTATCTTATATAAAGGTAACAACTGTCTCAGGATTTATATAGAAAGATAGCTTTATTCTAAATGATCAAGATTTTTTTGCTATATATCATACAATGCCTGAAATGTGCTATCGAAACATAGTGCGAGTAAGATTTTAATAAACATAACATATTAAATATACCGAATTGGATTAAGGATTAAATCTGTACGTTTTGTTATGAAAGGGTCTCGGGGTCTCCTAATACAGGCAAAAATTACTTGCTTAAAAGGGAGCCTCAACCACAAACTTTGTCGACTCTGTATCTCTTTATGCAAATAAAATATTTTCATTTTTATTTATATACAAGTATGGAATACAAGGTAGTATTTCTTTTATAATTCAAGTGAAATAATATATTAGAAAAATTCATAGTTAATATTATGAAACTTTCCGCCACAGTAGGCTGTGGTCGACTAACGCTAGATGGCGTCCAGAGTTAGATTGATCGTCGCAACAGAAGACGTATAAACATGCTAAATATTAGATTAACCGTGTTTATTTAATTAACTGTGTGCTGTCATGTTTACAAATTCTACGAATAATTTATCATTCCTTCTATCGCCATATTTATCACAAAGACGTCGACAGCGACATCTAATTGTCAGTTTGACAGAAGCCACTTAGCGTCAGTGCGCCACGTAAGAAAAGCAGAATGAACGTCAACAAAGGTGAACAGTAGAATTAATTTTTATAATGAAAAGTCGTTGCACATAGATGTACAATATCCATACAGACAAAGCTTCATACAATCGTGCAATTATACTACTAGTACAGGTCGGGACGATGTGTGGCAGACGAATGTTCAATATAAAAACAGGGATATTTACTGACTCAGCATCGTTAGTGGGGGAGATCACAATCATTCAATACTGCACTAAAATAGTGGATTACGCTTCGAGAGACGATAAACGTGTAGATTGAAAAGCTCGCTCGCTTCTATCATAACAAATACAAAATCAGGTAACAAAACATACGAGAACACAATTTACATATTAAAATGTTTAATATACAAATTTTATTTACGTTTATTTTATTTACGCTATTCTTTTGATCAATTAGTTAGCTTAGATTTAAAACTTATTTTCAAATATTAATGTTAATATATAATGTTTTTTAAATAAGCTCCATGGATATAGAATGCGAGGTAGATCGGTGCCATAGCCCACCACGCTGGATACATGCGGTTTGTGGGATTCACACATCATTTGAAAACTAGTTAGGGTCACTGAGGCGTGCAGGTTTCCCCACACATTGTGGACAACGAAAAATAAATCCGATTTACATGGTTTTTGAAGCATTACCAATGTTTGCTTACTTAATGCATAAATAAATTAATAAACTATTATATTACTTCGAAGTCCATAACTAGAACCAAAAATTTGAACTGAACCAAAAATGAAACTGGGCCATATATAAAGGAAACCCACATTTTAACAAGTGCGTTAGATATTCGAGGTTAGCTTTTATTATTGAAAGCAAGGTTATGTTTACGAGCACTATATCTTAATATGTATAACAGTTTACATAGGGCCTACTGTTTTAACAATATATTATATAAGATGAAAAACTCTTTCCGTAAATGACTCATTAAGCAATAATTTATAAAAATATATTAAGTAAAGATAGAAAAATTCGCTTTTATAAATCCTTAATTTTCGTCCAATTGGCTGACGTACAACGAAGCTAATATCCTAAACTATTCGAACAAGCAATTATCTTCAAGCACAATATATGGGATATATGGGAATTATTGCTATAATTGGGCTCCCTGTAAATACTTACCTATTAAAAGTCGACATTTTCAACTCTGAAATCAAACTAAGCCTTCTGCAACGCGCAAATTAAATATTAATTACACATTTAATTACTAATCAAGTTGTACCGACATGACCACAAAATACTGCTTCACATCAATCATACCAGAGAGCATATCATCATTCATCATCTACATTAAATAATTGAAGGCCGTAATTGAAATGTGCCATTTCATTCATTTGTTGCGACACTGAAGAGGCTATAAACTTGTCCGATTCTCTTAATCCCGGTTGAATAAATTAAAGGCTTATGGTGATTGGAAATTCAGTCGATGAATGCGACAGCCATTGCGCATTTATCTACTTTTATTTGAATTTTATTTTTAGCTTTTGATAGAAACAAAAAACTAGATGGGAAATAAAAAAAGATGGTCGGTGTTGGACTCCCGGTAGGAACGAAATTCATTTTGCTGTCTGTCCTAGATTCATTAGGTTAAAAATTGTTACGAGTATCAGGGTATGGAGTAAGTAAAAAGTACTAGTAAGTACCAGGGATAATGAATGCCTCCAGCGGGATTCGAACCCGCGACCGTTGGCACAGCAAGTAGGGTCACTACAAACTGAGCCAAACGTGTCATTAAAATAATACATATTGAAGCTCATCGAAGAAAGGCCTGCATAGAACACACACGAATTTCTTTACAACATAGTTCTTTAACACTTAGAATCCGCGGGCCCTTATGATGACATCACACGGGGTGCTCTTAGTAAATAATAAAATGTCGTGACGGTCGAAATATTCCGCTTGTCTCCGTCTAGCTCTCCTTCGCCAAGTGATAAGGAACTTCGTTCCAGCATTTCATACTTTCGCTCAAATTCTATGTACTATAAGTATATCAAATTAGCTTAATATGTTTCTCATGAAAAGGATCCATTTGTATTATGTTATTGGGCATAAATAAATTACATGAAAACGTGTATTAATCACTTTAATCATTAAGTATATCCTTCTATCATAAACACAAAACATCTTTGTTGAATGATGCTCTTCACAAATTGTCACAATTGTCACTATCAATCGTTTATTTAACGAATGAGGGACATTCACTAACTGACCTCTCTTACTCAACGACGTCAGTATACATCAGTGTCAGTGCCAGTGTTCGAGCGTCGACACAATCTCACAATAGCTCATACGGTGGCGGATTCCTTGCGGCGATTTCTTCTATAAAGCACTTTTGCTGAATGAGAAATGTTGAAAACTTATATAATATAATGTACATTTACACAATGTCTTTCATATTTTCTGTGATAGCATCGCTGTTCTTACCCTGAAAATAGTCAATTCGCTGCCTCGCGCTATTTGTCTTTCTCATCTAATAATTCTTAAACGATATTATATTTCAAAGTATTTTCTAAGAATTCTTCTAAAGGTTTTTCAAATTCAAAATGTTGTTTTCATATATCTTCACTAGCGACTTACCCTTGCCCCAGTCGAGTGCGTCTTTGGGTACGTTTTAAATCGCACTACACCTGCTATTGCAGCCTTTTTTGTAAGATTGTCTTTATAAGATTTACAATTTTCTAGTATATTGTTTTGATATAAATCATATATTCTTTATTGCACAAATAAATTATAAAAAACAAAATACATAGAAAGTGACGTGGACAAAGGTGGACTTATCTCTATAAGAGATCTCTTCCAGTCAACCCATGCATGTGGGAAATAGTGTTAAATAGCGGGACAGAAAGAGAAAGTGCAGAATTTTTGTTATAGTAAAGTATATAAGTATGACACATAAATAAAAGTTAAATATATGAATACATTAATATACATATATGAAAATATAAAAAACATATACATATTTTAATTATATACATATTATATAACATAAATACATAAATACAATTATAGATATATAATATAAACATGTAATCTAATACATACTAAAACTATATAAATATATACGTACATATAAATATATACATAAACATACATATGCAAATAAATGTTAAACAGAAAAATATATTGTTCAAGATTGAGCTAGAAAATGCTTTTTTATGTTCGTTTTAAACACAGCTGTAGAAGGGCTCTCCTGTAGGATTTTAGGAAGTTTATTCCATAACACTGCAGCACGTACCGAGAAAGAGTTTTGTAAAAACTTGGTGTTACTTGTCGGTATCTCAAGCATCGATGTGATGCAGGGCCGCCTGGAACGTGTAGGAGTCGGAAGCAGGTTGAACCGGAAACGAAGGTAAGAAGGAAAATTGTGATTATGAAGAATATTAAATAGAAACAAAAGGATGTGCATATCACGGCGAAGGCGGATAGGGAGCCATTGAAGTTGAGCTCGGAATTCGGAGACATGATCATACTTGCGTAGACCATAGATAAAGCGTATGGCGAGATTTTGGAGACGCTCAAGTTTATTCAGTAGCTCCTCTGTCACATCTAAATAGCATACATCGGCGTAGTCGAGTATGGGTAGTAGAAGAGATTGCGCAAGCATAACTTTGGTTTTGAAGGGGAGAAAATATTGGAAACGCTTAAGAGAATGGAAAGTGAAGTGCATACGCCTACTAACTTCATTGATATGAGGTGTCCAAGTCATATTGCAATCCATAATGAGACCCAAGTTCCTTACCTTATCGCAGTAAGGAATTGGAACTCCAGAGTAAGTAATCGCAGACACTGATTTCCAATCTATTCTGCACCTTAACCTGCTGCTGCCAATAATTATTGCTTGAGACTTCTTTGCATTAACTAAGAGACCGAAAGATTCGGCCCAAGTTTGAATAGCGATTAAGTCATTATTTAAATTTTGAATAGCATCAGGCAAATCGTTCAACTCACAATGACGATAGAGTTGTAAATCGTCTGCATACAGATGGTAGGGAGAAGATATGGCGCGAGATATATTATTAATAAAGATAGAGAAGAGCAGTGGTGAAAGAACGCCGCCTTGGGGGACCCCAGCCGTGAGATCCAACCACACTGATGAAGTGTCATTAGCTCTCACACACTGGCGACGCCCGAAGAGATATGAGTTAAACCAGTCTGTAGCCGCAGGGGAAATGTTAACTGCGCGAAGAGTGCCAAGAAGGATGTCGAAGTCTACAGAGTTGAATGCGCTACTAAAGTCAAGAAGTACCATCACAGTAAGCTTAGTGTTATCCATAGCGTACCGAATGTCCTCCGTGATGTTCAGCAGCGCACCAACAGTGCTGTGATAGGGACGAAAACCAGATTGGTAACGACATAATAGATTATAGGAGGTAAGGTAGGAGTAAAGTTGATTATGGACAATAGATTCAAGGACCTTGGATAGAATGGGAAGGATAGATATAGGACGATAATCATTGAGGCTGGATGGATTTGGGACTTTGGGTAAGGGTACGACTAGTGCATTCTTCCATTGTGTTGGAAAAATATTGCAGGTCAGTGAGTAATTTATGATGTGGGTGAAAACTGGAGCAATGCAGTCCAACACAGGAAGAATCATGTCGAGACTGAGGTTGTCACTACCGATGGCTTTAGTAGTGATGGAACGAATACATTTCTTAATGACATCTTCTGAGACTGGTTTGAAAGAAAAAGAGAACGAGTCTGGTGGGACAATACTAGATAAGTGATTAAGGGTAGCAGATTTGATTTGTTGATTTAATGTTAAAGGTGGGGTAGCAAAATAACAATTTAGTTTATTGAGGTCAACCGAGACTTCGCCCGAATTCGGGTTCTTGCCCACACCAAGTGACTCGAGGAATCTCCAAACTTGCGATTGGGAGAGACCCTGAATTGTGGTATGAATATACCGACGTTTGGCATCCCTACACATCCTGTTGCAGATATTACGAAGCTTTTTGTATGCAGAAAGATTTTCTTCAGTTGGATATTTTTTGTTTTTAGATTTTGCCCTATCGCGCTTAGCCATAGTTCTCCTGATTAGAGGTGTTAACCAAGGGGCTGGAGCATGCTTCATGCGAACTGGTCTTACCGGGGCGTGAATGTCGTAAAGTCTAATCAGTTCAGTAGTTAATGACTCAACCATACTGTCAATATTATCTGATGAGAATACAGATGACCAGTTGCAATTCTTCACATCCTCTCTTAAGCGTTCCAGATCCATATGCCTAAAGTCGCGCTGGAAAAGAATTTTGCCTCTAGCCTTTGGAGAACGCAGTTTATATGATAGGTAAATTAAATCATGGTAAGAGAAAGGGGCAGTCATTTGGCCGTGAGATATTACAAGATTAGGCCTCGAGACGGAAATTAAATCAATAAGAGAAGGCCTACAGTTAGGAAAATAGTGGGTGGGAGAAGACAAAGGAAGAATATGCAGATTGAAAGAATCAGTTAGTGCATGTAACGTTTGGGCTCTCGTGTCATTTTTTAGTAAACAAGTGTTTAAGTCACCCATGCAAATCACTTCATCATATAGAGTTACAAGATTGTCAAATATACACTCTAGGTCAGTAAAGTAATTAATTTTGTCATTTGGGCAGTAAAGCACTCCAAGCAAAATTTTTTTATGGTGTACAGTAATTTCTAAGAAGAGATACTCGAGAGATCCTGAGGGATTTTGAGGGGATAAAGACACAACTCTGGCAGAAAGGCTGAAGCGAAGGTAGATACCTACGCCACCTCCACCTCGGCCAGAGCGGTCATTACGATATAATTTGTAACCTGGGAGAGCGCAACTAGTGGAAGGTAATGATGGTTTAAGCCAGGTTTCAGACACGAGTATACAGTCAACTACGCCGGTACTAAAAGATGCGAGAAAGTCGGTATAATGAGCAAGTATACTCTGCGCGTTGATATGCACTAAGGAGAGAGAAGCCGATCTATCGTTTAAAGCATTAGTGAGTTTATCTGGAAGCGGTGCTGAGTCAGATAGTGATGTGCTGTTGCTGCCAGCACTTTCATATTCATCTGAAGAACAAGAAACATATTGATCATCTATCATAATTTATATTAAAAATTATTTTAATATTATATAAATAATAAAATATGTACTAATATAATAAATAAATAAACTAGAAATATGTATTAATAAGAAATAATAATAATAATATGCAATGAACACTATTCACGTGCATAAGTTAACTGTGAGAATAAATAACGAAAACAAAAGTACCACATTGACAACACTTAAATTAAAATTTAAAAGAGAAAAAAAAAAGAAGTCAGATTACATTACAAGAAACTGTTAACATTATCTGTGACAAGAAATGTAGACCATATAGGAAATATGCAAAAACTAAACGCAATAATATGACGTTGACAGTTTACCATAATATTTTAACACATCACATTTGACAATTAAAAGTGAATGACAGAAACAAACAGTAACTAACTGAATATAACTTTTAAATTTTAAATAGAAAATGAACGGATAAGTAATATTTTTATACCCTACAGTGTAACAAATAGATGTATTACGAATTATACATAAGTGATAACTATAGAACACAGTATAATGCGACCAAATCCAAATAGAGTAAACAAAATACACTATTCATCGTTGTTCGATACAGATTTATGAGGATACTGAGTGATGATTTGTTTAAGCTCCGATGAAGTGGTGATCTTAGTGCGGGTTTTATCCGGAAGGAGTATAACAATCACGCCGTCTGCAGACCAGCATTTTTTAATGCCGAAATGTTTGCGAGCAGCGGTAAACACTTCTTGCCGGGTTTTTGTCAGAAACTCCGACAACGTTATCTTGGAGCCCTTCAATGCAGTTTTAGCCTTCCAGACATGAGTGCGCAGTTGAACATTAGAGAAACGTATAAGGATAGGCCGGGCAGAAACCTTCTTAATACCCAGTCTATGGCAAGATTCAATTGCTGTAGGCGTAGCATCGGACAACTTCATTTGGTCGGATAATATACCAAGGATCTTCTGCAGCACATCTTCATCTTTATCCTCCTTGACACCATGGAACAGAAGAACCTTTCTACGGGACTGTGTCTCCATACGGTCTAGTCCAAGGGCAACAAGTTCCACTTGAGATTTCAGAATGCCAAGTGATTTCCACACAAATGTTTTAAAGGTGTAAAACTCTGCAGCCAATGCCTTAACGGTTAAGTTTGGAACTGTGGAACCTGATTGTGTTAGATTTTTTTCAAATTCAACCATTCTAGAAGAAAACATAGAAGAGAGCTCATCCATACTTTTCAAGAGCTGTTCAACAGTTGTTGTCATTGTGGAGAGAGTGTGTGGGAGAGTGCGGTCACAGTTAACTTAAGCACAGGTATTCAACACTTAACACATAAATTTTAAATGTTACTATAAATATATATTGTAGAGCTCATAAAAACACGTCTTTACACTTTCGCGTCTACCCGCCCAAAAAAACCATATGTATCTTTTAAGATTTATTCGGCGTTAGCCAAATAAGTATGTACGAAAGCCGATTTTTCAAAAAAAAAATGCACTTATACAATCGTTGTCCTGTTATTTACCAACACAGCGAAAAAGTTCAACCAAATCGGTCGAACCGTTCTATTTTAGTGATGCTCCGTCATACATGTGGCCATTGATTTTTGTATACATAATATACAGATAGAACTTTACTTAGAAATAAAGTTTATTATTACATTATTACGAACAAAAGTAATTTTATTTATTAGGTACTGTCATTATAGATAGTTTTTAAATACGTTGCTTATTATATCATTTCTTTTTTATTATTTATTTCTGTATTAATATTTTAATGAATACCTTTTGTTAATTCAAATAGTTGTTATAATATTGTAATGCTTAATAAAATATGAATTTTATATTTATTTAGATACCATTTGTATCTAGGCATAATGGCCGTGCGCCGTTGTCAGGGAGTGCCACCATCTTGGGAACGTAAGAAGAAGATATTATTTAATAAATACGCGCGGGAACGACAAACAAAATCTTTCTACGTGGAAAATTTTTTACAATACTTCTAATTAAAATTCTAATTAAGCATACCGAATTGTAAGATGCGCAAATATCACTAAAGATGATATGTTTTTAATATTTTAATATATTGATATCCCACCGCATACTTAAACTATTGGAGGTTATTTATAAAAGATTGGCGGCTCACCCTCGCTTCGTTCAGGTTCGCTTCTAGAAAAACAACAACAAATCTATTCCATGGGAACCGTACATTTTTCCGGGATAAAAAGTAGCTAATGTGCTATTTCAGGCAATCTGTCTCCATGCCATAGTTTATCCAGGTCCGTTCAACCGTTCTGGCATGAATGAGTAACAAACATCCATCCAAACATCTAAATTTTGACATTAAAATAAAAATGAGAATTCTCTTGTTCATTTTATGACAAAAGCAGAAGGTATTCAATTCAAACCTATGATGTTTTATGTGTGTTACGTGACATTTTCGCTAAATCGGTTTACGAAACACCAACAGTATTTAATAGTATACAAAATTAACACAGTCTATATATTTCCATATTGACACTAAATCAATACCATCGAGTTTAGTAACGAAACTTTTTAATAAATTATAATTTTTAATATCCCTGTGTTGCTCCATTTTACTACAATAATCCAGTATCTAAAGTTTTGCGTAACAAAGTCCACTGAGAGATAATAAAAGGCGCGCCGAAGCAATTTTGCTCGTTCATTTCATTTCCTTTTGCTGTTTCACAATTACAGTTGATTTCATAATGGTTCAGTAGCAAGGAAACACAACAGAGAACAGAATTAATCATCAGCAGCACTACAGCATCTGGACCACCGCAAATTTTGTTTAACCAAAATATTTCATTAATTACCTCGAAAAGCTACAATATATTAACGATTTTAGTAAAAAAACATTTTTTTTTTAAATTATGAGATTGTATATGTTATTCTTATTCATACATTTAGATTGCTTAATATTTGAAATGAAACGGTTCAATCAATTCCAATAAAAAATTACATTATTTCTATACACCGGCTGATCATACAATGGCTGATCTGTAGAGGTTTGTCGTAAAAATTTGATTCAGCCAACTGAATCAAATTTTTGCAATCTTTTTCTCTATAAATTACTTTATTAATACCTAAATATCTTACGTCGTCTCTCTTTTCTAATGTATTTTACGTAAAATTGACTATAAAAGAACCTATTATACTCTATAAGAGTGGAATTAATTTTGTTTTACTTCATACTAAAATTTACAATGACGCTATTACATCAGCGTAGTTCAAACAGAGGCTATTGAGAGGACCATTTGAGCTTAATCTGAAATTATATTTTGTTTGTGGCGTTTGAGAGCCAGCTTTAAACCATCTACGAACTGTATCTACGAGTATCTTGTTTTGAGTTCATATTTTACTTTATCTTACACATATGTTCGTTTTACAGATAATTATTGGGTTTATTCACTAAAACCCCTTACAAATTTAAAAAGATTAAATTTTTGGTCAAAACTTTGCATTAAAAGTATATTTCTATATGTTCCTAAATCTATAGAAAATGTCTAAATGAATTTTAGTGAGATTAGTCACAAGTCATAGTCATATATGTGATACGGTTGTGGAATGAATAGAATGACACGCGCAGGTAAAACTGTTGATGTTTAATAGTTTTAAACAAATCATTAATAAGGATTCGTTTATCAGTAAACTTATCAATTTCGCATACATTAAATAAAGCCGTAAAGAGATTTCTGATCTTTTACATAGAAATTCCATGAAGAGCGCTGCGACGAGCTCGGCGCGACCGCGATACGGGCGTGAGGTTGCGCGGCGCCCGGTCTCGCGGGAATTAAATAACAAATGGAACAAAGCTTTTCATATCTGCTTTCTATAACTTTGCTTCAACATTTTTATGTTTTACTAGCGGTTTACCCTAGCTCCGTTCGGGTTCGTCCCTACTTACCTATTATTATTACCTAACTTTAATGTTTAGTATAGATTTCTCAGAGATGAAAAATTTTCTTGGAAAAACTATCCTATATTGTTGACCCGAATAACCAGCTATCATCATACCAAATTTCATCAAAATTTATCCAGTGGTTTTTCCACGATGCGCTGTCAGACAGACAGACGAAAATTCTAAAAACTATAGATTCGGCCTCTGTATCGATAATAGTGACTATTTGAATAAGATTTTCCAAAAATATTTAATGTACAGAGTCGGCTTAGTTACTATTTAATATATGTACCTATAGATTTTGTATAACATTTCTGAAACTAACTTTTATGAACATTTAACGCTAATTTAATGTCGCAATAATTAATAACCATATTTAACTGAGAAAATTATGATTATTATTATAGCCATTTGTATTGAGTGTTTACCAACCGTACTGCTGTTGTAAATGCGAGTTTGTATGTGTGCACACAAACTCATACTTCTTCCCGCTGAAACGCCTGGATTGCTTCAGATGTTTAGTATACATATGTATGTAAGACTTTAAGTTACAAATAGGCTTCTATCAGAATAACAAATATGCTACCTGATGAGGCACCCGAGTGAAGCGGGCGCAAGACGTTTGTTATAAATAAATATAAACATTAAGAGTAAGAGAATATTTCAACACTTGAGTGTAGTGTCAGTTACGATTTAGAACAAAAGTCCTCGGTTATTTATATTTACGAGAACAACACTTTCTTAAACCTATTCTATTATATTCTATCTCGTATGAATCCTTTCATCTTTTACAATTAACTCACACTGCTCTTAGCTGTTATCATATTTTTAGATGGAATTTCCACAAAAAATATATTTTCCAAACGTTTACAGATAGACAGGAAATTATGTAGAGTTCGCGAACTAAGAATATTTTAGTCTTAGTAAATTTTTTTTCGAAAAATTAGTCGATACGATGAATAACTAGCTATTTACCTACGCTTCGCTCGAGCACGTCCCTAGCAGCTGTCTATTTAGTATCCAAATTCGTTTAATGTGAAGAAGTTACAAACATACACACACATACGAACTTTTACATTAATAGTAGTCCGGTTGAGAAGTAAGTTTAACTGCGCAAAGTCCAGAGCAAACTTCGCTAATATATTATTATATGTTATTCGATAATAACTCATAATTTTACGTATTAACTACTAAATAGGGGAAACGTACGAATCGTTGTAATTTGTATATTGTATATGTACCTACATGAAGTAGACCCTCTCGCTTCTATTTTGCCTTAAGTAATAACTAATTAGACTAACTACGTACGTACGGTATATTTGCAGGACTTTTTTTTCCAATACAACAGGTTTAGTCAGCCTTCGAAATTTTCGACTAATAACGCTTAAGCTGACCCTTTGCCTTTTCCTGGATGAAACTGAGCCTGACTTGTGTTTTCCTTTTGAATTTTCCACTTAAACAATAAAAAATATTAGATTTCTCTTCCATATCATGGTAATAAGAATATGAACTCAATGTAAAAAGGTATTTTGAATTGGCAGAGAAACACCAATTTAAATAAAATTGGTGTTAAGTAAAATTGGTATAAGTATAAACATCTATACAAAATTTAAAAAAAAAAAACATTTATTCTTACATATTCACTGCTGTGTTACTATCAGCATAATAAATAGAACGGAATCCAAATAGATGTTGCCATTTTTCATGAAACAAGGAATAGAGGATTTGTTGAACCGAAAATGTAAATATGTCTATACCGGATGCAAGGTTTTGTATGAGAATAGAAATACTTTTGTGGAAATTCATCTCCCTGGCGGCTCTCGGTTCTTAGCTGTACAGTCAACTACATTCGTTACTAAACAAAGGACTTGCGAATATTATAAATAAACCTATTTTTTTAGATCTCTCCCGTGACCATGCCCTCGAAATTTCGGGAATCGTCAATCAAATTAAAACCGCGAAATATATATATATTTTAATTATATATATATATTAATATATTATTATATACTAATAGAGATCTATTAGTTCCCACGGGAACCGTTCACTTTTCCGGGATGAAAAGTAACCTGTTATTTGACCGGCAATATAAGGTATACTAAATTAGGTGCATAAGTTGTTGTGTACTAAGCTGTATAAGATACTATAGTTTTTAACTATCCCACGGGAACTCTTTCATTTTCTGGGATGAAAAGTATCTAAGATGTAACCGGGGATATAAGGTACCACCATGCGAAATTTCATTCAAATCGATCCAATCGATTCGGAGATTAACCCGTACAAACAGACAAACAGACAGACGGAGAAACAAAAAAATTGAAAAAATTCTGAATTTGTTCTATTTGTTTTCTTACATCCCCCTGACTCCGTTTTTACCATTTTTTTGCTATGTACAGACATTCGACCTCTACCGTTTTATTATAGTATAGATTAATTTAAAATGTCAAATATTCACGTAAGCTACAATTTAATATAAATCATCACCGAAATTGTTTTTAGGACGTTTCACAAGTCATTTCCAATTTATTATTATTTGTAACTTGTTTTCAAATGTCCTTCCATAACAGTAAAAATTAAAAAAGCATTTATATTATAACTATTATCGTTAATTATAAATAACTAAAACGTAAACTCTATTATATATTATACTTATATATTAGCTATGGTGCATACGTTATCTATACTAATATTATAAAGAGGTAAAGTTTGTGAATTGTGAGTTTGTGACGTTGTAGGGGATAATTTCTGGACTACTAATCTACTGAACCGATTTAGATGAAATTTGGAAAGAAGATAGTTTGAGACACTGGGAAGGACATAGGATTTTTTTATCCCGGAAATCATCCCTCAAGGAGGTGAAAATGGGGATGAAAGTTTGTATGGGAAATTAATCTAGGGACGAACCCGAGCGAAGCAAGGGTGAGTCGCTAATTTTATATACACACATATGTATTTCGTTAATAAACAAGAGAACAAAGACAACTTCTTTTTTTTAATCCTGCCCTTTCCTCAACTCTATTTGGGGTCGTGTCTTCTTGTGCTTCTGCACCTGATCTGCCCTGGGTTATCAACACTCGGATAGTTTGCTCTTGCAGGTCTTCAACAGTGGACAGCCACGAGACTGTTGGTCTACCGTTACCTCTTTTCCTGATACCAATATTTAGCACTCTTTGTACTTAGTAGCACTCGGGCAACTAGATAAAATAAAATGTATTTGATAAAATATTTTTAAAAACAAAATATTTTCATAATTATCTCTGAAATATAAAAATGTTGATACAACGTTGACGAGATGTCCTTTATTAGCGTTTATAAAAATCAAGAGGGAAATAATAACGAGAGTCCTCCCCTAATCCGTCAATCCGAACATCTGCATCGCTCTGATTATTTCTCGACGCGATATCTCGCTCCTAATGTAAATAAAAATAAGCCTTAGTAATTACAAAAAAATATATAAACTTTAATTTGTAGTAAAAAGCGTTTCCCATGGATATTTTTTTTTTACATACAACATGTATTCTAAAAATATTTCATAGATTAAAATTTAAGTATATTCAAAACAATATATCTCTATTTGGAAAACGAAAAAACTCTTTTATTTGTTATAAAAAAGTATAATATTTATAATTTTGTGTAAATAGTTCGAGACTAGCCTTAATCATCTTTAAGCAACGTCCACGGTTTTCTTAGAAGGTCGATAATAGTAGTGCATAGTTGTTGTAAAAATTCAAATATTTTTACATAAAAATCATTACATATATTTGCTCTAAGTTCTAGTAAGAATGTAGAGACGGTTTATGGGTTTTTGGTCGATATCTGTAACATATATATTATACATATATATACTTAAAGTTCAATAGTAAGATAGGTTTTTATCTCACGTCCATTTCCTCGACTACTTTGCCTGTGTTTTATATTTTCCCATATCGATTGTAATATATTCTATGAATCCCCCACAGCCCTCACAATACATTACCTTACATTACGCTTTCCAGTCGGTAAGTTCCCTCTAAACCAAAAACTAAATATATCCCTTGCCTCGTTGATGCGAGACAGAAGGATGAATCTAGCAAATTATAAATGCGAAATTTATATTATACTACTTTGTACTTCAATCAAAACCTTAGCTGGTTTTTTTTTCGAAAGTTCTTCTCAGGTCTGAGGCTTCTTCTTTCCGAACTTGTAGTAGACTCATGACGTTCATTAAAAACCCACAGGTCTCGTGTCTGCGACGATCTTCGGGTACATTGATCTACAAAAGGACTAAATATATTAACATATTAATTATATTTACTTATCAAAAAAATACAAAGTAGGTAGTATAGACAAATTATTAAACTAATTCTAATACTATTACAATTTTTTATAAGCTAAGACAATCTTTGTACACTCGTTGACGAAACATTATTTTTAAAACGATAAGCGCCACATGTTTGACACAATGAACTCTAGTTGAAATTTTAAAATTTTAAATAATTTCTATTAGTTTAATAATACATATTTATTTATTCACAAAGAATCACTTCGTCCAAAGACATAATCACGCTCCAAAACATTTATTCACCGCCACTAACGTGTTCACGCGCTCTCCGCGTCACAAAGGTACTTCTGAGTAGCCCATCAGTGATACGCACCTCCAATAACTTTATAAATATAGGCCAAAGTCATATCTCTAGGGGTTTTTTTATTTGTTTATGACATAATATAAAATATAAAAAAAAACTTTTGTAGCCCTCGTTGAAACTTCTGTTGAGCGTCTTTTGACATCCCGATCGGCCACGTAGTCCCAAAAACCGAGACACCAGGGTGTCGTCGCACTTTCGCTGAAAATCGGGCCTACACCTAAATTTTCAAAGTTAAAAACCAATCTAACATATGTTCCTGCTAATCGTCCAAACACGGGTTAATTAAAAGAAGACATAAAATCCATAAACACGTAGAAAATAAATATATTAAAATAATAGAAATCTGTAAGTATTTATTTTCTTAACAATAGTTTAAGATGGCTGCGTGACATCGGACGTCTCGTAGGCTGAAATTATAATCTCATGTACCACTTTTATGAGTAGTCGTAAAACGTTATATAGCCATTTTAGAAAATATATTACATTTATATGTCGGTGTACTAAACCAGACCTTTGTTGTAGCAATTTCATCTTCATAAAATTATATTGCACGATTATCATTTATTTAGTTCTGTTGGAAGAGCGAGTCATTTATTTATATCTTCATGTTTGAATTTAAAGAATTTCTTTTAATTAATATTTACAAATTCTTTAAAAATTTAAGGTTACTATGGAAAAATAGCTGTGGATGTCGATAACGCCCCGCAAATATCTTTACATAGTATAAGTACTTTACGTCGCTTCCGCTGTGTGTTCGCTTAGACCTTTTACACTACTTAACGGATTTTAATGCAGTTTTCAGCAATAGATAGAATGATTCAAGAGGAAGGTTTATATGCAGGTATAATATATGCTAGCAATACATGCTACATATAATAGTACAGAAAAGCCGAGAAATTCAAAGATTTGTACTTCATACTAACAGTTAAAACGTACCTAGAGAACCCGAGCGAAGCGAGGGTGAGCCGCTATTCTAAATATAAACCAGCATAGTACTAAAAAAAAAAGTAACACAAAATTGGGCATATGGTACTCAAATGAATATTTTTTCCTGTTAAATGACTTTAGCCCGCGCCTTCACCCACATAAATCATTTTCTGTGCTCAAATAAATACTCATGTGTTCAAACTGTCATGGCGAATGGTATTATGGTGCAGAAAATAGAAATGGATACACTTCAAAGCCATCTAGTGACGTGTTAATGCAAATTAAGTAGCATACACAATATAAATATTTGTGTCAAAATAATCCTTGAAGAACTTTCGAATATCTTGGTTTTGCACAAACGTACATTTATATTTTTATCTACATAGACCATAACAAATTATGAGGACATATTTATAACATATTATAGGAGTACATAAACCAAACATGAAACAATTACAGCTTCATACGAGTATTTATAGCTCATAATAGAAACACGGAACATCTAAATGTAACAGACAGTAAATCCCTTATCTAATATTAACAATACAATATAATTATATCTGCACCTATCAGAGTACATCGCCCCCACACTTTAATAGCAATAAACTTAAACACACATCCAGTTCTCGAAACAACTCACGGAGGTCGCTCCGCCTCGATAACAAAGCTTATATTACTATATGAAATACAAACTTTAACGCGCAGCTTTTAATGTTTGCGAAACGAATACGACACAAAGCTCTAATCGCACAAATGTAATTATTAGACTCTTTGTTACGGAGATGATAAACGGACGAACTATAAACTCGTGGTTATGAAAGTTAACAATTTGTTATTTTATTACAGTTACTAACTTTACATTGTTGGACTGATTCTAGTTATCCTGGAATTAACTATCGGTTGATAGAAACTGCAGTCGTGAAGAGCACAGGAAAATATCGAGATAATAATATATAATTTATCGGTGTATTTCCGGACAGAACTTCCGCTATAAATTTTTAACGTACGCCCGGTACGTAACTAATCATAAGAGCATTAAATTGTAGTACTAAATTTTAAGAGAAATAAATAAATAACTGACATCTATCTATATATAATAAATCAATTGCCGTTCATTAGTCTTGCTAACTCAATAACAACTGGACCAATGTGGATAAACTCGAAAATTTCAGAACTGATTATTTTATAACTATGTAGTATGTATATATAATATATATCTAGGGATAAATCAGAGCGAAGTGAGGGTGAGTCGCTAGTCGTTAATAATTGTTACTGAAGTAGGTAAGACGTGCAATAGTAAATAACTACTCATTTATATAATTACCATAATTATTCCAGGGCAGAGGTAGCGAGCACCATCTTGGAGTAATGTTCATATTACATTGAATACACAATACTGAGCTTTTAATATACATAAAATATTATCGTCAAAAACATTTCTATCATTA
Organism: Brenthis ino; assembly: GCA_921882275.1. NCBI lineage: Eukaryota > Metazoa > Arthropoda > Insecta > Lepidoptera > Nymphalidae > Brenthis > Brenthis ino. The sequence continues at coordinate 26,155,119 of OV170230.1, forward strand.
AAAGTTAACATATTGAAAGTCGTTTTTACAAACGAAATATATTTTAAAAGCAGTAAAAAGAAAACAACACGTCGAGCAAAGCTCTAATAAAACGCCGAATAAAGTTCCTGGTAACAATTTGGTTCGACGTAGTAATGTATTTTATTCGAAAGAACTGTAACTAAACCCTAACTGTTATAACATGATGGACCAGCGCTCGCCTCGTCTTTGGAAAACCATTACCGCGGCTTCTAAATGGAACCTTTTAGTTATGATTTATTATCATTTTGTATGTTAAATCACTACGTGATACTACAAAATTTTTGAATATCTATGTATACTATACGTTTGGGCACAAGTTTAGAATACGGGACGCGGTCTCTGGAGAAGTGAGTGGTATTTTTGGATAGGGGAGGTGATAGGAAGTCCAAGTTGTTGTTGTTGAGAGTTGAGTCTTAAATTAGAACATTTCCATACATTTCTCTACCTAAATAAGTCATTACAAAAGATAAACATACCTTTAACAAGTAGTAAACATCGTTTTTCGTGTAAAATCCATATTTTCATAACAATTAAGGCCTTAATGTATTAATATTTTGATAATTTCATTAAAAACAATGACTTACACAAACTAATCTTAAATCTTGACAAAAATGTGAATTTCTGTTTTATCTACCGCTTTCAGGACTTAACAGATAATCGCTTAATAATAAATTAAGAGTTATACATATGAAAAGTGAAAATTGTCGTCAGATTACTAAGATTCTAAAATAGAAATGTTATTTTCAATTCATACATACATTTACGAATTTTTATTTGATTTATGTAAAATATTGACGTTTATAAATAAATAAATATAATATAAATATAAATATTTAATATAAATTAGCATTTTTTTTTGATTTTATTAATTACTGTGAACAGTTTTCAGTATTTTCGGAGGGTAGTCACAAAATACCGCGAAGTTCCATAGTGTATGTGAATACGACCTGTACTCATTAAACGCGTTTAAGCTTTCATATTGTTTGCTCTTTTTCATAGTTATTTTTCTCATATTATTGTCTAGTAGTTAATAGTTTTTGTTAATTTTTGTATACGTTCGTTTCTAGTCTTTTGTTTTAATAGTATTACTATAGTTTTAAATGTTCTTAGTGTTTTAAGTGTACTCATGTAGTTTATACCTAAACGTAAGTAGACTATTTTTTTATCTAAGTGTCAGTCCGACTTGGATAATTTAGGTTGAGACTCGTTAGGTCTTTTTTATTTCAAAACTAAAACCCGTGCTATCATTAGTGCTTTATGTTAATTTAAACTTAGGTGATAGATCTGACTCATTATTTGAAGATCATTTTGGCACTCGGAAGCGACTTTTTGACATTTCCAAATGTCAAAATGGCATTAATATCATAATAATGCATGGAAATGTTGTAACTTTAAGTCTCAAGAACTTTTGACTCTTTCGTTTCCTCAAAACAAAATTTATATATTTGGACTCCCTATCGCCACCCCCTATCCAAAAATAGCTCTAGTTTACAAACAAAAGCTCGCTTCCACACCTCGCTCATTTCCAATAACGAGGTTTGTAAGCAAAAGTTATATTAATAAAAGCAAACTTATATTAGTCCCCACTTAATCATTATAGTTTATTACAATTTGAGTACTTCATGTTCTACGACAAGAAACACCAGTCGAAGTTCGAACAGCATCGACATCGATATTGACCAATTCATGAAAATGTTTGGGGTCGATAATTTACGAGCGTAATGATCGCAAATTATGAAATTAGAAAGCGGGTTGTATTATAAGAAACTACGAAAAGCAATATTACTTTTACACTTCTGTATGCTGGTGTGCTTTGCTTTGTATCGACTGGCACCGACTTCGAAATTATTTGATTAGGTATGTATAGTAAATTAAAACTACCAATCAGTTATTTTTTACTTTTTAGTGCTTTTGTTTGAAGTCGGTTTTTATTTTTTTGTTAGAAAGTTTTTAATTTTCCCTTTTTAGTGTAGACAGTAGTAGCAAAGTAAGAATTCTAAAGTGTTAGGCTTGTCAAACCAAACAAAATAAACCCAAACTCAAAGTATCTACTATTAGTCGGTGAAGAGTTCCACCTATCCATCTGGCCTTACCATCATCAGGTCAACAATACCGAACCATTGTACTATCAACGGAAATAGAAACAATTGCAAAGTTTCAAGTCAATATGACAATTAGAAGTAGGTTAAATTCATCATTAGCTATTTTTCCACCCCTAAGGGTGGTATTTTTTTTTGAAATTTAAATGGGACCAATCCGGAAGTATACACTTTCAAACAACACAAAAATTGTCCAAATCGGTTAATAAATGACGGAGTTCTGAGGTAACAAACATTAAAAAAATACAGTCGAATTGAGAACCCCTCCTTTTTGAAGTCGGTTGAAAATTAAAATAAAATTGTTAGTTATTGTAACAATTTTATTTAATTCACCAGATGTAAACAAGTATGGCGGCCAGCGCTTGACGATAACATCCGTGATCCGAACTACGCCAGACGGAACCTAACGTCTCGTAACGACTTTTCATTATGTTAAGGTGCTTCCAAAGAGCAGTTAAAAATTTTTAGATAACATTACATAAAAAATTTAACACGAGAACTTTTTTAACGTTCAATAACATATAAGATGATTCAAACATATTTGAGATTCAATAACATGTTAGATGTTTTCAAAGCTTCCACAGTAATAAAACGTTGTAGAACATTTCCTAACATTATATAACCATTCTGCAAACCTCGCTGTCGTCCGTGTTAAATGTTCCAACAAAAGTTACAAATTATTATATTTTGCTTCAATATGTTTTGTAAGCAAATATTAGAAAAAAATATAACATTTAATAAAAAGAAAATATTTAATAACTTTTGTTATAAAATGATTCTTTTTGCGATAAAATATTACTAACAAATGTTTACTAGCATTATATTTTACTCCTGTGTGGTAGAACCTTTACGATTTCTACCTGTCAACTCCTTTTTTCTTTTTTTTTAAGTTGGAAAATGCATTTTGCCATTTACGCATATCACCTACCTGCATACATACAGGTGTTTGAGACTGACCGGCTAGAGATATAATATAATAATAATAAATGTTGGGACATTAACACACGGCGCCATCTAGTCTCATGGTAAGCTACGAGGCTTGTGTTATGGATAACAGATAGTTGATACACTACATATATTTAACTTTAAATATGTACATACATATTATAAATATACACACCCATGACTGGAGTATATAGGGTCACTACCAACTGAGCCAAACAGAACCTCTCTGAGACAAGCCGCGTTAAAACTTCGTTCCAGTTCTGAGAAAATCGGCGGTGACACACGGACAGACGGACAAGAGAGTAATCTTCCTTTTTTTGACTTTTTGAGGTACGGAACCCTAAAAACGGTTTATTAATTTGGAATTGAAATTTATTTTTTTTCCTACCCTTGCTTTAGGATAGATAATTTTTGATCAAAATGTCTATAAATTTAGCCTTTAACCTTCTTAAAAAATCCCTTTTCATATTGGTCAAAACCGTATAAATATCCGCACAGTAATCTCTGAGATTAACTCGAACATACACATACTCAACTTTAATTAATAATATATTATGTAATGAAGAAAAATAAATACAAAATTCGTTTTCCGTTTTCGTTCATACGTTCAATAATGTTCAATAATGTAGCAATACATTTTAGTGTCAGCGTTTAATCAGTCGCCACACAGTCGCGTCGGCGCCGTCGTCGTGGGGAGGAGCCTTGTATAATAAGCGACACTGAACATACAGCATTACCTCATTAATATATATTAGTATCGATATATTCCTAAGCAGACGTAGACCAGTTGTAGCACGCTCGCTTGGGAAACCGAGTGAAGCGGGTTCAAATCCCGGGTCTCGCACCTCTGATATTTTCATGTGCGAATAATTTCCATCATGATCACCACTTGTGTTACGGTGAAAAAAAACATCGTGAGGAACCCTGCATATCTGAGAGAACCTAGTAAGTTTTCGAAAGACACGTGAACTCCGCTAACCGGCATTCGGCCAGCGTGGCGGACTATGGCTTGATATCCCCCGCATTGAAGGGAGGTCCGCGCCCAGCAGTGGGATGTTAAAAACGGATGAATACAATCGATATATTCCTTACTATATTCAGAACTATTAATATACATATGTCTACTTCAATCTAAGTGCACGCAACGTGGCATACTCTCGTTTTCCCTATTTTAAGTTTCCGTAGAAACGAGTGTTATGAATGTTACCTTGTACGACAAGTATTAGCATATAAATGAGCTTTGTTGAGAGCGGAGCAGGCATCGGCGTTGTGACAAGGGTGTAAGTGTGGACGTAGCCACAAGCGCCGACGTACTGCGTAATAACATAATGAAGTGACACGTCTGAGTGAGGTCGCTCTTTGTTCATTGAGTCGAAGGCGCGTGAGGGGAATGAGATGTTAAGTCCTGAAAATTAAAAAAAATCTGTGGTTACGAGTTATTTAAGTGAATTAAAGTCAGCATAAAAAGTCCAAGTGCGATTTTCTTGTTCAAAAGATTCCGTACACTGTACGTACTACTACGTAGCACTGGAGTTTTTCTACTTTAGAAGAGCTCCAGTTAATAAAATTATTTTAGAATCGAGTCCATGTGTGGGCGCCATGTCAAGTTTTTATCTATGATCACACCTGAATATTTACTGTGTCAATGTGAAAAAGTAAGCACTGAGATGATGAATAACATCGCTCTTATTGTAACTCTCCGGCTTCGTAATAGATTCACATCACCAACTTGCAAATTGTGCAAGTTACCCATGGCCATTAAAAGTTACACTGATCCATCCATCTTCATGATCCATCTTCTGGCTCCATCTCTAATCTGCTAGATTATACCAAATTATTGTATTTTTTTTCCTTTTTAACTTTTTATCTAATAGAAAGAAATAAAATTATAAAGACAATAGAAGATATAAAAGCCTCAGTAATTCGCCACAAAATATATCTTAAAACATCTTTCATTGCAACGAAGCAATTAATCAGAACAGCTCCACTGAATTGAATTATAACTCATGGAATTACAATAATAATTGAAGTATATGAGGTGGAAGCGAACCCGCTACCTCCGGCCCGCACTCGCCGCATTGCACATTTGTCCCACTTTGCAGAATACGTGCTTGCGCGCGCCTGCACTTTATGTGCTCTTTGTAATTCTCAATGCGGTCGCAGACATTCGTATTAAATTTAATCTTTAATATCGTATTCTTATGCAATTTATAAAATTTATTTATTTAGTTCCATACCTATGATGTGGAAATGTAATCACTCATGTCTGTCCCTCAGTAAGTATGTTTTTAACCGACTTCATGAAAGAGTAGATTATATATTCGGTCGGTATTTTGATTTTGGTGTGTAAGTTTTTTTTTCTGAATTTTTCATACAAAACGTTAAAATTTGGTAATTACTTCTTAGATTTATGCAACCCAATGACCATCATACTCGTATAGCTTAAGTAAATGAGTTTCGGATTTTATTTAATGGCAAACATAATTTAATTAGGAAATGAAAAAAAATGTTGTTTTTATTTGAAAATTAGAAAAATACAATCATAATATTTATATTATAAAAATGATAATACCTTGACGAATACCTGGTAATGAAATGTTTTCAATTACTCATTTTCTCATCTATATTTTTATCATTTCTAATAAAACGATGAAAACCTGACGGAAAAAAATAAAAGTGTTAGCACAAATAAGTTTTTGGAAGTATTAACTGCCAACAGTCCCAAGACACTGCGCCTCGACCGGTCTTTTGTTACGACATCATCAGCTGAATTTTCATGAAGTAAACGTATGCTAAGTTATTTTGAACTAGTTATTCAGCTTTATGTTGCAAAACTAATTTCTATGTCCTACGGAGGCAGAGACGGGTAAGACGGAATTATAAGGGTTCCGTTTTTTGGCCCTTAGGCTACAATACCCTTTTTTTTAACGTTGGGAAATGCATTTACGCACGACGTGTGGGACTCACTGGCGTAATACAGCCAGTACTACCCACTAAAACCCAACAAAGCCTTCCCCCGTCTTAATGGGGCGTCGCAGGATCGCTTACGCATTCAACTACGACGCCCCGACGGCAGGTCTGCCGAAGCAGACCACCACAACCATGGGGTTGCTCCACAGTCCACTCTGCTATCAGAGAAGTACCAGGAGCAGTGAAATATCTTTGTTAGCTAAGCGTAGCTAATAAGCTCAGTAGCTCCACGTGAGCAGAGCTGCGGGTGGTTAGTAATTTCTAATAAAATAAAATTAAGTTTAGTTACTAGTATTTTAGTTAACTTTTCAATCAAATTTACCATACATCTAACGTGTCCCAAAATTCAGTGCTTAATATGACCTAGAGTTTAATTGAAGTGCGATTTAACGACTGATGCACTTCTATGCAAGACGAACACCGCCAGCGTTGGAGTTTCACCAATTTATTTATAAAATGAGCAAAAACTAATCTCTAAACGAAATGAAGCGAGTAGGTCAGAGCTCACATAAAGTAGAATTTTAAAGATAAATTGCTATGCTATAAATGTCCAAGCGGTTAAATGCGAGGTCACAGCCGCGGGTTCTGCAGGTGTGGAATAACTTTCAACAGCTTTGAAAATTCTACTCTGACCGGCTCAAACGTGTTTAGTCAACACTTCAAACTATACACTTTGTTGAGGCAACACTTCGTATTGAAGATTTTCTATTTATACACTAGCGAATTCGACTTAGCGTTCTTTGATACCTTTTGTGTGTCATATTTTATTACTAATAGAATACCTATGGGTAACCCCAGGTCATATCCTATGTAATAAATTTCATTTAAATCCGTCCAGCCGTTACAGCGTGAAGAAGTAACAAACATACAAACATAAAAACTTTCGCATTTACCAGTATAATAGTAGTATGAGTCGAATTAACATATTATATTTAATTCTGGGATCATAAGTAGTTATATACATATAGTCTTACATAGACTAAACTATGACTGAAAATAGAATAAAAATAAAAAACCCGACTGCATAAAAGCTAACTAAAAAGATGGAAACAATTTGACGTCGGAATATAGTATTATGCAGTATATATATATATATATATATATATATATATATATATATATATGCAGTATATATATATATATATATATATATATATATATATATATATATATATATACTAGCGGACCCGACAGACGTTGTCCTGTCTACACGTCTTTAATTTGAAAATTTCAAACTTTTTTTAATAATTTTTTTGATGAAAATTATTATTCAAATTGTGAATCTAAACCATTCCCAGATCCCCTTGAACACACACAAAAAATTTCATCAAAATCGGTCCAGTCGTTTGAGAGAAGTTCAGTGACATACACACTCACAGAAGAATTATATATATAAAGATATAGACTACTCGGTAGAATTGGAAATACTATTTTAGAAGTTATCTCCTATTTAAAATTACTTATATGTAATATTAAATTACTTTTAGAACGAACGTATAAAATAAAAAAAATCATTGAATTGTTTTCTGCTATAAAATATTTATTTCCATTGTGAAAAATAATACAAAATACGCAAAGTGTGAGAGCTACGTGACTTGACTATTGCTACGGGGTATTAAGTATCTTCAGTTAAGACTAAGCCGTTCTTTGGCAGCAAAAATATCAAAACTTACAATATAAGTTACGAAACTCTCAATAAAACATTTTCTAAAGCAATATAGCGAGCGAGTAAACTAATAGTGGAACTGCTGCGCATCAACGAATTACACAAACATCGTCTCACGGAGAGATGGCACTCGGTGTTTTAAAATCACTGTGAAGTTAACACAAACTCCTTCACAATTATTTTTCATTACGACTTAATTTTGAGAAATGACACTTCCTGAAGATATTTGCAGAAAGTCTTCTACTCGTATAAATTTTGTAAGGATAAGATAATATAAATACAACTGGAGATTCTTAGTACTAAGACTCATTGATTTTTAGCAAATAAATCTCTTCTATAAGGCGCTCAAAATGTCGGGAAAAAATACAAAATAAAACCGCGACAAAGGCCGAAAAGATAATTTCAAATATTCGCGTAACTCTAAGAAAGTTTTACCCGTACTTCCAAACCTAAACTAATATTATAAATATGAAAGTGTGTTTGTGTCTTCTGTTAATGATTGTCCTTCTTTGACGTCAAAACGGATTGACCGAATGGCATATTTATTTGTGTGGAGATAGTTGTAGTGCTGGAGAGTGACACAGACATACTTTTCAACCGACTTCAAAAAGGAGGAGGTTCTCAATTCGACTGTATGTTTTTTTTTTTTTTTTATGTTTGTTACCTCAGAAATCCGTCATTTATTAACCGATTTGGACAATTTTTGTATTGTTTGAAAGGGTATACTTCCAGATTGGTCCCATTTAAATTTCAAAAAAAAATACCACCCCTAAGGGTGGAAAAACAACTAATGATGAATTTAACCTACTTTTAATTGTCATATTGACTTGAAACTTTGCAAGTATTTCTATTTCCGTTGATAGTACAGTGGTTCGGTACTGTTGACCTGATCTGATGGCAAGGCCAGAAGGTGGATAGGTGGAACTCTTCAACGGCTAATAGTAGATACTTTGAGTTTGGGCTTATTTTGTTTGATTTGACAAGCTTAACACGTTAGAATCCTTACTTTGCTTCTACTGTCTACACTAAAAAGGGAAAAATAAAAACTTTTTAACAAAAAAATAAAAACCGATTTCAAACAAAAGCACTAAAAAGTAAAAAATAACTGATTAGTAGTTTTCATTTACTATACATACCTAATCAAATATTTTCGAAGTCGGTGTGCTTTGGCTAAGTAATTGAAGCCTACCTATTAAATACATACCTAATCAAATATTTTCGAATTCGGTGCCAGCCCATACAAAGCAAAGCACACCGACTTCTAAAATATTTGATTAGGTATGTATAGTAAATGAAAACTACCAATCAGTTATTTTTTACTTTTTAGTGCTTTTGTTTGAAGTCGGTTTTTATTTTTTTGTTAAAAAGTTTTTATTTTTACTGCGAAAGATTATCACATTCCCACGCGAAAACACTACAATACTACCCAAAAAATTATTTATAATCAGTATTACTTGAAACTTGGTATTAATGCTCTTCAATACAATTAATTAAATACGTGTTTTAGCATTTTTTGAAATTCATCATAAGAGGGTAAAATAGGGGATGAAAGTTGGAATGAAACATATGTACCTTTTTTTTTTTGTAGTTTTATATAGTATTTTATATAGTAATATGTAAATAAATTTATTAACTGACAAGTCTTTTTGTCCATCTGCTATCAGCCGTTTACTCAGTTTTGTTTTTATACGAAGTTCGAGTTTTTTTACGTCCAATAATGTGTCACTCACTAATCTGTTGCTTTTTTGTTGTTGTTGTTGGAGGTTTTGCCATTGTATAGATACAATTTGTTTTCTTTTTAGAGCCGTTGTATAAAATTTTTGTTCTCCAATTGTGCCATAGCGAGAAGGTTTTTGTTTTACTGGAGTCTCTTTGTAAACTCTGCAGGATTTCTTAGTGCCATTCTTTAATGATTGACTCTTTAGTCCAATTATATTAAATTTGTTGTGTTTTTTAGTATCTAAGTATGTATATCTGTGTTTGTATACTAGCAGTACCTTGCGGCTTCGTCCGCGTTCAATTGCTGTTATAGCGCACGTTTAGTATATAGAACGTGACCTCTAGAGGAGTGAGTGGTATTTTTGGGCAGGGACTTTAAATCTATATTAATAAAAATCAAATACCAAATGTATGTAAGGGTAAGCGAATCACTTCAGAATGACTGCACCTATTTGGCTAACTCCTTTTTTATTGTGTTTATAATTATCAGAATAAGGTTTATTTGATAGAAATGCTTGAAAATTGTACGAAAAGTTAAAAATTTGGTTAAAGTTTTAAATGAAAATGTTCGTGTTAGGTACACATTCTTTACTTGACATCATTATACATATCTTCCTACCGTCACATCCTAAATTCCCTCGATATTCCTTTACCTGGAGGTAGTACTCAAAAAAAGCTTCAACGGCCGCGTACGGCGATGGGACGAGCTCCGCATTCTCCCCATCAAATTTAAGACTACGCGTCAAAGTTATCGTGCGAAACGCAATAAACTATCTTATTTTACAATTACAAACTTTAAGCAAATCACCCGGTGTTGTGTGAAAGTGATTGGTGTACGAAACGCGACTTAAGAACCCACGCGGGACAACGGCGAACCAGGTAGTCCATCCACCCTTTCTATCTTTACCCAACACCCTTTTATGGTCCTTCAGATCCTGGATATCCTTTAGTAATCAAACCTCATCTTAAATAAAGCATCCTTATTTCCATCAAAAAACATTATATATATACCTACAAATAATATACATCTAATTTTTACATTTCGCTTGACGCCATATTGCATACGTAAAATTAACAATTTCATATTGGCATCACTGTTTCATTCCGGATTGCGAATCGGTCAACCGTCAATGTCAAATAGTGTCTTGTCATTTGTCACTTGTTACTTGTCATTTGTCAAATTGTCACATTTGTTTACATTTTGCATACTATCATACTATATTTGTAATTTGTATATTGTACAAAGCGTAATCTATACTTATTATAAAAATAAGTCCCCCGGCCGCGTCTTTCTGTCCTCCTGTCTGTCCTCCTGTCTGTCTGTACGCGATAAACTCGAAAACTACTGAACGGATTTTTATACGGTTTTCAACAATAGAAAGAGTAATTCTTGAGGAAGGTTTAGGTATATAATTTATTATGCTTTTATGTAAATTAGCTGAAATACGGCGACAAATGTTGAAGAGGTCGCAAAAAATCTCGCCAAATGGGAACTTTCCACGCGAACGCCGCGTAAACTAGCAAAGATACAGTTAAGTAATGTACTAGAGAATTCAAAATCTATAAAAATGCTACAAAAAAGTCCGCGATAGCATATCTCTATCTCTTACGGTTGACTTACAATAACCACTTTTATGTTAACATTTTTAATTAAAAACATTACGTTATTTTCAAAGTTATTTTCTTTAGTTCGGTATTAATCCTTATCCAAATGAATATTTTAGTTAGCTTAGTCATTTAATGCAGATTAAAATTGCTCTTTACACTAAATCAATCAGATGAATAGTTTTTGAGATATCGTTGTTAGAAGTAATTAGTAGCGAAACATTTTTAATGCTTGGCGAGCATTGAGATGCCTACGGCGAGTCCATCCCCTCTGCCCCGCATCGCTCGACCGCCTGCTCAAGCTATATAAACCGGGCGATGTAGCGCGCGATCCTAGGATACTTTTTACCGCGGGAAAATATCTTATTTCTGAGGAAAAATACAAAAACTGCAATGTAAGAGTATACTAATATGTAACACCTAAGAATTTAGTTTTTGGTCATCTGAACGCGGGCGGAGCCGCGGGCAATGCTAGTTAAAATATATAACGATCAACGATGTCTGACCTCAAAATGCATTTAGTAAAATATGAAATAGCACTAAATCATATAAAGCAGTTATATGATTTGGGTGGTAATATTATCAATAAACCTTCTGTAAACATGAAGGAAAAGCAACAGTTTCTTGTACGGTTTAAGGATATAGAAAGATATCGGCAGCAAATGGAGGAGTCTTTCTCATTTTTAATAGCAAATATCGATTCTTTTGGCGAAGATAAGCGTAGCGAAATTGAAAAGAATTATAATATTTCAAATGACATGTTTTACTCAATACAAGTGTATCATACTACTTTATTCGAGTCAAAATCTAGTGCAAATTGTGATACACAAGTAATTCCAGTGCCTAGCTGCGAGTTTCATTTACCTAAAATATCATTAACTAGATTCTCAGGTGCTCCTATAGAATGGCCAAATTTTATTTCTATTTTCAACAGTTTAATTCATAATAACAAAAAGTTAAGTGAAATTGAAAAAATGCATTATTTACTGAGTGTTTTAGACAAGGAGCCTTTATCTCTTATCAAAAACTTAACTATATCTAATGAAAACTATAATATTGCATACAAATTGTTGGCTGAGCGATATGAAAACAAAAGAGTCATAGCGGACAAGTATGTTGAGTCTATTCTTAACTTACCTAACCTTACACAAATACATTTTAAGTCTTTAAACAAGTTTTTAAACACTATTAAAGAAAATACAAATGCTTTAACTGCTTTAGAGTTTAATGTAAAGTCATGGAGTTTCTTATTAGTACATATATTACTAAGAAAGATTCCTATTGAATTTAGAAGTAAATTTGAGTCACAAATTAATCCCATAAATATTCCCACATTTGATGATTTTATACAATTTTTAGAAATTCAATTGAGAATATTAGAAAACATTTCAGGTTCAACTTCTCATACAAAAACTAATACACATAACTCATTAAATATTATTGAAGAGAAACCTAAATTAAATTATATTGCAAATTATTCTTGCCCTTGTTGCCAGAGTAAGCACAGCATATATAACTGTTTAAAATTTAACGCTATGACTCAGGAACAAAGAAAATCTTTTGTTATTCAACATAAACTTTGCTTTAACTGCTTGAGACCACATCATGTTTCAAAATGTACTTCTAGAAGTGTATGTCAGATATGTCATGGCCATCATCACACAAAATTGCACATTTCAAAGGCCACAACTGACAATAATTATACTCAGCATGCATCAGCTCCTAATAGCAATGAAGCTGCTGTGTCGACTACTAGTTCCGCAGTCCAACTTCAAACTTTACATGGTGCCGATGGTGCATCCACTATGCTTCTTGGTACAGCCCTCGTAGGAATTTTAGATGTAAATGGTTATACTCACATTGCTCGCGCATTAATTGATTGTGGCTCTCAGGTGTCTATTATTACAGAAAATTTAGCTCAAAAATTGAAACTTCATCGAACTCAATCTTCATCAATTTTTGGTTTAGGTGCAGCATCCCCTCAGCAAACTCTAGGCAGGGTAACATGTCATATTAAGCCTCTAATAAATGCTTCTAAAACATTAACTTCCAATTTTATTGTTTTGAGGCGCATTACAAACAATCTGCCATGAGTTCAAGTTAACAAATCAGTTTTAAATCTATGTAGCAATTTAGTATTAGCAGACAAAAGTTTTATCATTCCTGGACAAGTCGACCTGCTCTTGGGCATTGACTTGTACGAACAGATCCTTGATGGTAGAAGGTTCAGTCTAGGTGACAACATGCCTACTGCCTACTCTTCTATCTTTGGATGGGTAATTATGGGCAAAGCTCCCGCAGCATCGTCACACGTTCAAGATGTGACGTCGATGGCCTGCACATTTGACCTCAATCTTGCACTTACAAGGTTCTGGGAAGCAGAAGAGTTCTCCAGTCAACCTATTCAAGATCCTGAGGATGTTCTATGCGAAAAACACTTTTGCGAAACGCATCGTAGAGACGACACTGGTCGTTTTCAAGTTCGTCTTCCCTTCAAGGTGAATCACAAGCCTTTGGGGGACACACGTATCAATGCCCTGAAACGCTTCTACAATTTGGAACGTAAGCTTATCAGGGATCCGCGCTTGCGTGAACTCTATGTAGAGTTTATGCGAGACTATCTTAGTTCGGGTCATATGCGTGAAGCTTCTTGCTCTGACGCAAGTGAGCGATACTACATTCCGCATCATGGTGTTCTGCGCGAATCTAGTAGCACGACTAAGCTTCGTGCAGTTTTTGACGCTTCGGCTTCCAGCTCAACCGGTGTTTCGTTAAATCAGGTCCTAATGACAGGGCCTAAATTGCAAAGAAATATTGAAGATATTATTATGCGCTTCAGGATTCACAAGATCGTCTTCACCTGTGACATCAAACAAATGTATCGTCAGGTGCGCATGGACGATGCTGACTGCAAATATCAAACTATATTCTGGCGCGAATCTCCTGACCAACCTCTTAAGGAATACGAGCTTACCACTGTTACCTACGGTATTTCAAGCTCTGCCTTCCAAGCAATCCGTGTTATACACGAGCTTGCTTCTCTTAATTCCAATCAACATCCAGAAGCTTCGCAAGTGCTGCTAAACGACACTTTCGTCGATGATATCGTCAGCGGGTGTGATTCCGTGGAATCTGCTAGGGAATTACAGCAGGTACTGGTCAGTATCCTATCACAGGGCGGTTTTCTCTTGCGTAAGTGGTCGAGTAACTGTAAGGAATTCATAAGCGACTTTCCTGCTGATCATTGCGAGCAGCCCTATCTGTTTGAACACGACTGCGATAACATATTTAAAGTCTTAGGCATGGCCTGGAGTGCTTCTAATGATAGTTTTATTTATAGGGTTGCAGATATGAACAATACACTCACCATGCGAAGCATACTTTCTAATATAGCCCGACTCTATGACCCTTGCGGTTTTCTAGCACCTGTAACCTTCTATGCGAAACATGTTATGCAGAGGCTCTGGGTTCTCAAATGTGGTTGGGACGATTCTCTACCTTCTGATATTCAAAAGGCTTGGCTATCTTTTATGTCAAATTTTCATCATCTTAACAAAATTGTTATTCCACGCTGGGTACTCACTGATCAACTAAGCGATTGTGAACTCCACGGTTTCAGTGATGCTTCCGAACGCGGGTACGCAGCTTGCGTCTACCTGCGCGTCAAAAATTCTTATGGTAAAACTTCGGCCCAACTAATGTTGGCGAAGTCTCGAGTTGCTCCTCTCAAGCAAAAGCTCACGATTCCCAAATTGGAATTGTGCGGCGCACATCTTCTTGCTCGCTTACTTGAGCATATTATCAAAACTCTAAAACATAAAATTAAAATCAGCAGCACAGTGGCCTGGTGTGATTCCAGCATCGTGCTCACATGGCTTAAATCTTCTCCTCATACTTTACAAACGTTTGAAGGAAATCGAGTGTCCCAAATTCAAGCTCTAATACCAAGAGCTATTTGGAGATACGTTCCATCATCACTAAATCCTGCTGATGCCGCTAGTCGAGGTCTCTACCCCTCTGAACTAGCTAAAACCATCTTGTGGTGGTCTCCACCTTGGCTTGAAGGTGATTCTTCGACATGGCCTAGAGACACACCTATGTTGAGCCAAGCGAATTTACCTGGTCTGAAATTACCATCCCCTATATCACACATTGCTAAGGTTAGCGTCGATTTACCTTTCTTGCACAAATTCAGTTCCCTTCGCAAGCTACAGGCTGTTGTAGCTTGGTGTAAGCGATTTTTGCATAATTCACGCAATCCAACTAAGCGACACACGGGATCACTATCTGTTTCCGAATTGAACGATAGTTTGAATACCATTATATCAACTGTACAGTCGGAAGAATTTTCTTCAACAATTTCGTTGTTGCGTAATGGGAAACCTCTCAAAGATAGCCTTCGACGTCTTAATCCATTTCTTGACTCTCAAAATTTGCTGAGAGTAGGTGGTCGGATTGTAAACTCATCTTTATCATTTAACGCTAAACATCCACTTTTGCTTCCGAAGGCACATCACGTTACTCGCTTGCTCATTGATCATTATCACCGGGCATTCCTACACCCTGGTGTCAATACTCTTTTAAATCTACTGCAACGTAAATTTTGGATTTTATCAGCACGCCGTGCAATCCGTCGGCAAATATTTCAATGTCAACATTGCTATAGATTACGTCCCAAGGCGACTGAACCTTTCATGAGTGATTTACCTCCTTCTCGAGTCACATCTTGCAGACCCTTTCAAAGAGTTGGAGTGGATTTTGCAGGTCCTTTTCTTCTGAAAATCTCGCGACTGCGCAACGCTCGATCTGTTAAGGCATATTTATGTTTATGGATTTGTTTTCACCACCAAAGCTGTCCACTTGGAACTGGTTTCCGAGCTGTCGACAGACGCCTTTTTAGCTTGCTTTGATCGCTTCGTATCGCGAAGGGGTCTTCCCACCGATGTTTACAGTGACTGTGGTACCAACTTTGTTGGAGCTAACAACTACTTGAAAGAAGTTACACAATTACTCAAAAACTCGCATGATGACATAAAACATTTATTAGCCAGTCGACAAATTGTATGGCATTTTAATCCTCCTGCCAGTCCACATATGGGCGGTTTATGGGAGAGCGCGATTAAATCTGCAAAACTTATTCTTCTTCGTGTTATAGGCGATCGCTCACTTCTCTTTGAAGAGCTCATCACTGTTTTTAGCAAAATAGAAGCCGCGTTGAATTCTCGACCGTTATATCCCCTAAGTAGCGATCCTAACGATCTAGAAGTCTTAACGCCCGGCCACTTCATCATCGGTCAGCCGCTATTGGCTTTGCCTGAGCAAGACTTGGAGCAGATAAATTTTAATACTCTCAAACGATGGCAGCTTTTGCGCCAGATTACTCAGCACTTCTGGAGGCGTTGGCAGGCTGAGTACCTACATACTCTACAGCAGCGATCTAAATGGCTTGCCAAGATTTCAAATTTTCAAGTTGGTGATTTAGTTCTTATCAAGGATCCCAACTTGCCACCGCTTCACTGGAAGAAAGCTCGTGTGACTCGCATTTGCCCGGGTTCTGACGGCACTGTTCGCGTCGTAGAATTAAAAACTTCTACTGGCACTCTACTTAGACCAGTAGTCAAGCTTTGCCCTTTGCTGCCATCTTTCAATTAATAAAAACAATACTTATTTTTTTTTTGTTTAGGTAGTAGTAATAGCTTTAGTTCTAGTAAGCAACATATTTTTTTTTTACTCTTTTGTTTACGTCAACCTTTTAGCAAATTTCAAAGGGGTTCGTTCAAATGAAAGAGCTAAGCCGCTCTTTGGGGGGCGGTATGTTATGTACACATTCTTTACTTGACATCATTATACATATCTTCCTACCGTCACATCCTAAATTCCCTCGATATTCCTTTACCTGGAAGTAGTACTCAAAAAAGCTTCAACGGCCGCGTACGGCGATGGGACGAGCTCCGCATTCTCCCCATCAAATTTAAGACTACGCGTCAAAGTTATCGTGCGAAACGCAATAAACTATCTTATTTTACAATTACAAACTTTAAGCAAATCACCCGGTGTTGTGTGAAAGTGATTGGTGTACGAAACGCGACTTAAGAACCCACGCGGGACAACGGCGAACCAGGTAGTCCATCCACCCTTTCTATCTTTACCCAACAGTTCGTTTTTGTTGTTTATGTTTGTTCTGGATTATACATTTTTATACGGATTTCGCCAAAGAAATAGAAAGAAGACCACTCTAGGAATGTACATAATATTATGGTTATAGACTTAAAAAATATGTAGGCGAATCCTAATGCATAGAAAGCTTCTAGAATAGATTTAAACGTACATTTTGTTTAGTCTACAGAATATCTAGATACTAATTAAGATAAGTACGAGTAAAAGCAAACCGTCTCCGTTTCACTCTGCCCGCGCGAAACCAGGGACCCATTTGGTTACCCTTTAAAGGGTTTTAACCTGGGTTTTTTTAAAGGGTTTTAACAAGAAACCCTTTTCATAAGGTTACCCAGTCAACAGGCTTAATTAAATCATATGTTTAATAGGGTTAACCCTATCTGTTGGGTTAGGTATTAGGTTACCCAATAAATAATGGGTTACTTCATATATAACGTGTTATCTAACAAATATAATGGTACAATTTTAGTCTCTAAAATTATTAAGAAACATTACATATTAGAGTGTAGTATAGAAAACATAAAAAGGCGGCAAACGAACACCTACGAGTATTAACGTGTACGGTGTACATGTTTCTTTCGTTCTTTAGGTGTCTAGGCCTGAAGAAATGCAATTTTATTTTATTCGACAACACGCGAGTGATATGAAAAGTGCTCTTAGTCTTGTTATTTTAAAATGCCTCCAATTAAAACCGATGCTGTTCATCGATACTTTAATTATACAACATCGAGAAGAAGAGTAAATGTTTGATATGTGGGAATAATTTCAAAGTAAGTTACATAATTATCATATTTAAAATTTAATAATTATTTATGAATCATTTACTATCTTCCAAAAGTTATGATTACTACTAACGTTGCACTTATTCATATGAGCGTTTTAATGAAAGAAATCCATATATATCACTTATTTATATTAAGAATGTGTTTTTAAAAGTAAAAATGGAGCGAATTTTGATATTTTTTCCTAGTTATGAATTATTTGTAATATTGTAAATTGTAGTTATAAATTCTGTAATTCAATATTTAATGAGTAAAATTTGAGTTTTTCTCACGCTTTTCTCCGTAGAACTGCTTTTTGAGTCGGTGGTAGTGCACAGTAAGTAAGTAGCACACGGATAAACTACTGACGAATGACGATTAGGTATATAAAATAATAAAATAAAGTTGATGCTACAAAATCACTGAATATAAGAAAATATGCAAGGAATATCTCGAAATTTTATAAGTGTCATCCTTGATCCTACACTATACTTATTCAGAAATACAATGAGGGCGTGTTTTTATGGTTATTGTGTATGTATGTTTTTGTGTGTACACATGTGTGTGCGTGTGTAATGATGTGTTCGTCACTTCTTCTCACTGAAACAGTTGGAAGGGTTTGGATGAAATGAACTGTGACTAATTATGTACTTGGAGTAACTATAGTATACTTTATTTTTATGTCTAATCTTTTTTTGTTTGTTTTAGGATAAACATACTACTAATTTAAAAAATCATTTATCGTTGAAACATTATAATGAGTACAAGAGTATTATGACAACGAATAAAGAAAATAGTAAGCCACAATCAAAGGTGTCTTTAGAGCGAATTAAACAATTAAAACACAATTGTGTTAAATTAGTGACCATTCATGGAAGACCTTTTGCTATTTTACAAGACCAAGCTTTCCAAGACATTATTAAAATGGTAACACCCTCAAACGCTCACGAAATATCTATTGGATCCATTAAAAAACTTGTAATAGATAAAGCATACGAAGTCAAATTAAAAATAAGCAAAGAAGTTAGACATAAAATGATTAATCTTAAACTAGACGCCGCTACGTATATGGATAGAATTTTTTAGGAATTAATATGCAATATGTTAAAGACGGAGAAATAAAAGTTAGAGATTTAGCTATTGTTGAAACGGTTGAAAGCCAAACTGGTAATTTTTTAACAGAGAAGCTTATCGAAATTTTGAATGATTTTATGATCGACATTTCACAAATATATTCCATAACTACGGACAACGGCAAGAATTTTAAAAAAATGACTACCCTATTAGGCTGTAAGTTATATACTGAGAATGAAGATGAAACTAATAAAGAAAATGAAGACGCAGATGATACGAGTGATGATGAGGAAATAGAGGAAGAAAATGAACGCACACAAGAAATACATGAATTTGAAAATATTATGAATGTTAATTCTTTTTTAGACCATATTAATAATAGCACCATACCACCATATAAATATAAGCCTCGCGTAATGCTTTGTGCTGCGCATACGCTGCAATTAGCAGTAAGAGACGCTATAAATGTAAACATTGAAACACAAAGTATAATAGAATTGGCAAGAAAAGTGGTACGTATTTTACGAAGACCCACCATAAAAAAAATTCTCAGAGTATCCAATTTAAAAAACCCATCATTGATTGCACAACGCGTTGGACATCTACTTATAAAATGTTGGAACGTCTCTTTGCTCTTAAATCGGTATGTGATAGTAATTCCGACATTTGTTGTCGACAAAATTTTGGAATGAACTTTCATTAACTATTAGTTGTTTAAAACCAATAAATGAAGTGACTTTAAGTTTACAAAAACAACAAATCACTATTGGCGATATTTTTATTATATGGTTGACGTGCAAATGTCGTATGGAGATTTTTTCTATACTTTTTGCTCAAGATTTGCTTAAATCTATGAAGGCAAGAGAAAACAAATCTTTTGAATAATAATTTAGTTTTAGAAAACTTATATCTAGATAGACGATTGAACGTCATTTTGTCCGATGAATTGTGCAAAAATACAATCTTTGCTCCAAGAGACCTATACACAGCTACAGCATATAAAAGAATCTCAAATTGATGAGAATATACTTTATAAGGATCCCCATTTAATTGAAAAAAATCAAAATGCCTCTAGTTCACAGACATTTACCACAGACATGGAAAGAATATTACAACAAACAGAAAAAGAAAGAGGATTACACTCTGCAAAGACAGCTTCTTCTTTTGAAATTACATTAAAAGAATTAAGCTTTGCACCAAGATTAGCCCCAACTGAAAATATTATTAAAGATTAGGCAAATAAAGGAACTGTTTCTTCTACATTAGATGCAGTTGCTAATACAGTTTTAGCAGCACCTGCGACTCAAGTGTCTGTTGAACGTTTATTTTCATCATTAACACACACACAGACACACCCACACACTGATACACACACACACAGACTCACACACATACACACACACACACACACACACACACACACACACACACACACACACACACACACAGAGAGAGAGAGAGAGAGAGAGAGAGAGAGACATACACTCACACACACAGACACACACACGACACACACACGACACACACACAACACACACACACACACACACACACACGACACACACACGACACACACACACGATACACACACACAACACACACACACACACACACGACACACACACGACACACACACACGACACACACACACGACACACACACACGATACACACACACACACACACACACGACACACACACACGACACACACACACGACACACACACGACACACACACACACACGACACACACACACGACACATACCCACGACACACACACACACGACACACACACACGACACACACACACACACAAACACACACACACACACACACGACACAGACACACTCACACACGACACACACACACACACACATATGACACACACACATGACACACACACACACACATGCCACACACACACATGACACACACACACGACACACACACACACACACACATATGACACACACACACATGGCACACACACGACACACACACACACACATGACACAAACACACACACATGCCACACACACACATGACACACACACACACACACATGACACACATACACACACACACACACATGACACACACACACACTCACACACACACACACACGACACACACACACGACACACACACAGGACACACACACATGACACACACACACATGACACACACACACACATGACACACGTGACACACATGGTACACATGACACACATGGTACACATGACACACATGACACACATGACACACACACATGACACACATGACACACACACACACACATGACACACACACACTCACACACACACACGATACACACACGACACACACACACACACGACAAACACACACGACACACACACACGACAAACACACACGACACACACACATGACACACACACACATTACACACACACACATGACACACACACACATGACACACACGACACACACACACACACACACACACACACATGACACACACACACACACACACATGACACACACACATGACACACACACACGATACACACACGACACACACACACACACGATACACACACGACACACACACACACATGACACACACACACACACACACAAAACACACATGACGGACATGACACACACACACACGACACACACACATGACACACATGACACAGTTGGCACTCATGACACACACACACACACACATGACACACACATGACACACACACATGACACAAATGACACACACAAACACACATGACACACACGACACACACACACACACACACATGACACACACACACGACACGACACACACGACACACATGACACACACGACACACATGACACACACACACACATGACACACACGACATGACACACACGACACACATGACACACACGACACACATGACACACACGACACACACACACACGACACACACACACACGACACACACACAACACACACACACATAACACACACACATGACACACACACACACACACGACCCACACACACATGACACACACACACGACACACACACACACGACACACACATACATGACTAGATAAATAGAAACTTCTTTAAAAACTTGTTATAATAAAAAATAAAGTCTTATGTAAATATTTATGTCTTTTTATTTTAAGAAATATGTAGAATAATAATTTAATTTAAAATAATTTATTCATAACATTTATGAATTATTTTCTATAATTTTAATTATTTGGTACATAACGTAACGCCTCTTCAGAACCGGTACATTAGCCAATTCCAGCCCAACGAATGTTCCAAAAGCATTATTCGCAAATTCCATTTTTTTAGTGTTTTCTTCGGCATACGTTTGAGTACTGCTTTCAGTAAATTCAATTGTTTTTAATGTATCACGGGCTTCGTAATCCTTGTATTGGTCTAAATTTTGAGAGTTTGGCTCAAATATATTATACGAGTCTTCATCAACTCGGTATTCTGTAATATATAAAAACACAAATTTGTAATTAGTAAGAACCTAGACTTTAAAAAATTGTTTATATTATATGTACATTACAAGTATTTAAAAACATACTTGAGAAAGAGGCTGCTGCTATTACCCTTTGAAAACCCAAAAAATCAAGAGAAAAACAAAGATTTTAACAAGTATATGTAAACAGATTAATTACCGCCTTCATTGAGTCGTTTTTCTGAAGTGGGGCTATCACATTGGGTTTCATCGTTATTTGGCTCCGTTTCTGGTACTATTTCAGCTTTTTATAAAATTAATTAAAACTAAAAGTAAATGTAAAATAGTTATCTATATATAAAACGTTACTAAAATCAATTTTTAAATAAAATATACAATCATAAAAAGAAAAATAAATACTTACGTTTGTGACGGTTCATTATATATTTTAATAAGTAAACGTGCACAGGTAGGAGTATGAAACTTTAAATTAACATTGTTTTGCAGTGCTACACGAATTTAGAAACAAATAGGTATATTCCCCCACCCTTTCTTCATCACCAGTTAAAAAGTAAGTTTCGGGATAATCACGTAAAACGATGTGGTAACCCTTTCGATAGGGTTAGTTCTATAGTAGGGCTATCATTACAAATGATTAACACATTTCATTTGCTTAAAGGTAGGTTACACATTTAATGGGTAACAAGGTTTTTCTACGTTCATTTTGAATGGGTAACCGTTTTTTTTGGCTTAACTCTAAACCCGGGTTTTACGGTCCCTGCGCGAAACCTTTACACGAAACAAAAAAAATTGGTAATACTTAGTAATTTAATTATAAGCGAACCCAGAAATGTATTGCTAATTGTTTAACAAATCGCGACAATAGTCCTGTAACAAGAGCAACTTATCTGGAAAAATTGACTATGTAATATTTATGGCAATCATTTCAAACTGGTGCCTGTACTAGGTAAAAAAGAACCTGTATTACAGATCGCCTCACTACAGGCACTCATCATTATTTACAATTATAAGTTAATACATTTATTTTAGTTAGTAGAGATCTTAACTATATAATATACATATGGAATTACAATTACGCGTGACAAATGGTGTGATGTGGTGAGAAGTGTGGTGTAAGGTAACAAAGGTTGTTGTTGACTTATGCCATCGAACAATGACGATATGACTATAACAATATGACGAACATTTTATTACTTGTAAAAATAGGACCAAAGTTTTTGAAACGGACAACATTAATTTCTTTACTAATGATTTGGTCTTAGGTGTCGTAAAAATATCGATATGTTCTCAGTATGTTAGTTAGCTAGGAGTATATTGAGGTCAGGACATACCCTTTAATTCCTACTTTATAAGATGTGGACTTGTACGTTGTAGCTGGACGCACAGTCAGCCATGACAAATACTCATTCCCAGTTTATAAAATACGTATCGCGAAATGAAATAGTCGTTCTGGGCCGGTTTGTGAATTATTTATATACCGTGAGCTCGATCGCTCCCTCAGTACTGCAATAAGATGGAAATAAGTGAAGACAAATGAAATGATCACACGAAGTGGGGGAACTTGTAAATGAAGCAGATTTGCATGAGCCAAGAGTGAATGATTTATCTCAATTTATTAAGTGGAACTAATATCTTAATAAATTTTTAATTATCATTGAATACTTATAAAAATATCTTGAAACATGATATGACACATTTGAATAAAATATAACCAGAATGTAGTAGACATAGAGATTTACGATTATAGTTTGTCTACTTGATAACAAAACTCCCAGCAAGTTTGCGAATTGATTGATTGACTTACATTAGCTAGCGTAATTTTTACCCGACTACGGCGAAGCGCAAAGGAGGGTTATGCGTTTGACTTGTACGTATGTACGATACTATGTTCCTCACAATTACGAAACGACTTAACTGATTTCAAAGATTCATACATCGTTAGACTTTACCTGATCACGCGAGTATCATAGATTAATAAACTCTTGTTACTGATAATTTCTTGACAGAAATACTCAATACCTGAAATTGGCCCGACCCGAGACTCAAACCCAAGACCTTCGGATTTGCTGCCGTACATGCTACTCACTATACCATCGAGGCAGACCCGCATTAGATGTAGTGTGAAATGTATGCTATGTACCTACGTCTGTATTTATTTATTGTTGAAGAAAAAGTACGACTTCCTTGAACAGCAGAATTAAACTTTTCTAACACTAACGCGTTTAATTACACAAATATGTTAACTAAAGTTCACTTGCAAAATATTAATAGAATTAGTTAAAAAGATAATAATATTAAAATACGATCATATTTTGCCGTAACGTTACTCATTAGATGAACGAGTATTATAGCGTATACTCTATACAGTGTAACCGCAACATAACTATATAGGGTGCACACTGCACAGTGCGTTAATTAGACTCTACAGGACGTATTAAAATAGTCAATAAAGTCAAAATTCTAGCTGGAATATTGTTTACTACCTAAAAAGCTGATCTGTTCAGAATATTTACGTTACATATTTGTAAATGTAAGGGAGAGGAAATAAGAAGTCGCAATTTACTATTTGCCTTAGGCTTTAGAAAATTGGCCCGTACAATATCTGTAAATACAAAGCAAAAGAAATGATTTCAAACATCCATAAAGAAAATCTATACCAATAATAAATGTAAAACAGAAATTGGCTTACAGGTATAACACCTGTAAGTCAAATTCAATTAAAATTGGCATGACAAGGTCACAGATTGCTTCCCTAAATGGACATAACCTGACTTTTCTCCTCGACCCTCATTAATTCATGCTTGGAAAGCCGCGAAGGAAAAGTTACAAATTTAGAAATTATACTTTGTATGTATTTGTATGCATGTATGTATTCAGCCCTTTTTAACGTCCCACTACTGGGCACGGGCGTCCCTTCAATACGAGGGGGATCAGGCCATAGTCCACCACGCTGGCCAAGTGCGGGTTGGCAGACTTCACATGTCTTTCGAAAACTTGCTAGGTTCTCTCAGACATGCAGGTTTTCTCACGATGTTTTTCCTTCACCGTAAGGCTAGTGGTAATCATGTTAGAAATGATTCGCACATGAAAATATTAGAGGTGTGAGACCCGGGATTTGAACCCGCTTCACTCGGTTTCCCAAGCAAGCGTGTTACCACTGTGCTACCACTGTATGTATTTATTTCCTGATAAATCCAATATTATTGCCGTATTTGTACAAATATAAATAATATTCTTCTGGAATACAGTACTACTAAAAACCCTTTCTGTTACACTTTACTTCTAAAAACTAATTAAGTACATATTGAATAATGTAAAGAAAATCCATAAAAACTTTTGAAATGTAACGAATTCCTGTCCGGAACAGGACCGGCCCATCTTCACCATTATTATCATCGTCTCAGCCGTAAGATATCTCCTACTAGACATAGGCTTTCAAAGATTTCTCGAGCCATACCTTTTGAAAGTATTGAGAGGCGATCAAACCCGGAAGGCAACGCGTGGAGCATGGCCTTCCGGGTTTGGATTTCCGGCCATTCGACCGCCACGCATTAGCTCTACGCTTTCATCAATCATCCGTTCTACAAATTAAGTGTCCCGCGTACATATTATGTTCCCATATTATATTAACATGAGACATGGGTCGTAGACTATTGTTAAGAGATATTGCGGTCTTTAAGACGAGATGATGTTGCGTAACTTTCCTAGCGCTGCCCAGCCGAGACGGGTTTATTTTATTTAAATATACCTTTTCAGCAAGTATGCAGTTAAAATTTATTTATTTATTTATTTATTTATTAGATTCACCAGTGGTTAGTTACAATAATACAATTTATTTTATACAAGTACAATTTTTTTAAGTTTTTATAGCTAATTGCATTACCTTTTAAGGTGAATACCACATGCAAATTTGGAGATTTTATAAAATGTTTATATTATATCTATGTTACAGTACTAAAATTACTATTATAAAATATTAAATTAAATTAATAATAAAATACACTCACACAATTAAATAACACACAAAAATGGAAAAAGATTACAATTCGAATTAAAAAAACCCAGGAAGAACCACAAAATAAATTATAGGTATTTTTTTACTTTTTTTTGGAACATAGGCAGCGTGTCTCCGAATGGATCCAAGGTGCTATGATTATTTATAATATTACAAAAACGTGACAAGGGAGAGTGATTACCTAAAACAGATCTGCGAGAAGGTGCTACGAGAATGCTGATCGGCTTTCGTGGACACCTAGGCACTTTTAGGTTAAAAGATGATACTAGTGATGGATTGTCATATATACTGTTAATAGTTTTATATAAGAAACTTAAATCCAATATATCTCTTCTTTTTTCTAGACTAAACATCTTAAAATACGTAAGCCTTTCTGTATAAGTTGCAAGTGATCTAGATTTGCCCAGTGAGAAAGCCAGATGATATAAAAAACGCTTTTGGAGCCTTTCAATTCTCAAACAGTGGGTAGCATAATGGGGTCTCCAGACAACACTTCCATACTCCAAAATACTCAAAACTAAGCTTTTATATAGAGTAATTTTTGTTCGAATATTTTTAAATACCTTACAATTTCTGATTACGAACCCTAACATTTTACTTGCCTTACTGACAATACTATCTATATGTGGTACAAAAGTAAGTTTTTTGTCATATAGAATACCTAAATCTCTGATAAAATCTACTGTACTCAAAGGCATGTCATTCAAATAATATTTTGTACTTATATTTGTTTTTTTCTTCGTAAAGGTTATGTGGAAACACTTACTTGAGTTCAATATCATACCATTTAGCTTACACCAATTATGCAAGCTAGTCAAATCCTTCTGTAGTGAATTAATATCATTAGGATTATTGATAGTTTTAAGAAGTTTGAGGTCATCTGCAAACATAAATGGCGTGGAGCAAGAGAAGCAATTTGGCAAGTCGTTTATAAAGATATTAAACAGGAGAGGACCTAAATGCGATCCTTGGGGTACTCCAGAAGTAATGCTACATTTTATAGATTCGAACCCATTAGCCACGACGTAGAAATGTCTGCCAGTTAGGTACGATTTCAGCCAATTCAGCATGGAATTAACAACGCCATAAACGGATAGTTTATAGAGTAGTATAGAAATAGGTACTAGGTCAAAGGCTTTACTCAAATCAGTGTAAATGACATCAACTCTATCCCTATTGTCTATTGCATCTATTAACAGTTCAGAGAAGTGAACCAAGTTCGTACATGTTGACCTACCAGTAATAAAACTATGTTGGTGAACGCTAAAGAAGTGTTTGAAATGACTATAAACTCTCAAGTAGACAAGAGACTCAAGAATTTTGCCAAACAAAGAAAGTATGGATATAGGTCTGTAGTTTTTAACACTATTTTTATCTCCACTTTTGAACACGGGAACGACCTTTGCAACCTTCCACTTAGTAGGAAATACTCCAAATTTAAGGGAGTTGTTAAAAATTATTTTTAATGGTTGTGCAAGTTCTTCAGCACAATTTATTAAGTAAATAGGCGATATGTTGTCAGGCCCGGCTCCTTTGTAACGATTGATATTTTTCAATTTTTTAATTATCTCATCACGGTCAATTTGTATACATGATAAGCTACGACTATCGAATTCATCAAAAGTTATATTTTCTAGAATACTACCATAATCGTAACGCGAATCGCTATTCTGCATATAGATGGACGAAAAATGTGACGCAAATAAATTACAAATACTTTCCCCATCAGAAGCACTTTCGTTATCACTATTCATTTCAGATGGATACGAATTGGCACTGCTTTGTTTTTTGCGTTTCATGAATGTCCAAAAAAACTTAGAATTCGAAGTTATCTTATCCTCAGCAAACTGAATGTATGTATTATAACATTGCAACGATAGCTTGTCACATCTTTTCTCTAGCAACGATAATACTACCTCATCCATTGGATTTTTGTATTTTTTGTATCTTACTCTAACGGTTTCTTTTTCCCTGATACGTTTAATCAGAGTTTTGTTAAACCACGGAGGATACTTAGAATTACGCGCAATTGGTATTTTTGGAATATAAAGGTCTATCGACTTATAAATCACGTCATACAAAACATCTACCATCTCATTAGTATCCTTGCACTCCGAAAGCTTGATATTCCAGTTTACATGAGAAAGGTAATCGTTAATTAATTTGAAATTCGCTTTTTCGTAACTGTATTTGACACCTGAATCTTTCTTATTTAAAATTGGGGTAGAACTTTTTTTGACACTCATATTTATTAGTAATGGTGGATGTAGTGGATCAATATGGCTTAGCGCGGTTGTTGCGGAATCAACTAATATTTGTGGTTGATCATTATTAAAGAATACAAGGTCTAAAATTTTATTATGATTATTTTTGATGCGGTTAATTTGAGTGAAATTGTTAACACAGCAAAAATCGATCAACGTTTTAGCCACGTTGGACATACGGAATCCATTACAGAGATCATTAACCAAGTCCCAGTCTATACAACTTAAGTTGAAGTCACCGACAATGAGTGTGCTTAAACTTTTTGTTTCAACAATACGGTTAAAATTATCTATAAAATTACTGAGTAACATTTTATTGACTGGTGGAGGAATATAGGCTGCACAAATTGCAATTTTTTCATTTCTATTTAATTCTAAGGTGACCCACAAGTCTTCACAACTACTTTCCCAGTTTATCATTCGTTTTGAACTCAATTTATTGGAAACTGCAACTAATACCCCTCCACCGTCCTTTTTTACAGAGCTGGTTAAATCTCGGTTTCTTCTTTTCTTCTTCTCAAATTCTTTTTTAAAAGTCTTGTTTAGTGTAAACATTAAATACGTTTTATGGACTAACAATAACGGATAATTTGCGATTTCATCATGCTCATTCCTCTCACGTAACTCGCAAAATCATAGACTATTTATATGTAAAATCCAAAACTTTTCCTATTATAGAAAATCAGTTGTCGCGCCCCGCAGGTACCCAGCGGCAGACCGTCGAGTTGTGTTCATTATTATTCAATCAAATAACGAATTTTGCCCTCCGTTTGTCGTCCCCCGGGAACTACTACACGCGTTAGCTAACAATGTACCGAATTCGATTGTGCTCTTCTACCATAAGACTCCGTGCACACTGCACGTGGCAATACTCCGCATTTTCATTACAATATATGATTATTAATGTAGAGATAGTTCAAACGGTATACTTTCATTCGAATAAAAGCAAATAGTCGCAGTTTTCTTACAGTGATCATCCGAAGAAGACGTCGAGAGAACCTAGAAACAAATACTTATAACTAATATTTGGTTTGCTTATTTTATAAAACATTATGTACTAGAAAAATTGTACACTACAATGTCGTATAAATACATTCATACTTGAGTCAATTTACTTGATATTAACATTACATCACTATGTGTAGACAGCGCTCTAAAATCAGCTGATTTTAAATAAACAGAATCATTTATTTTTTAGTTACATGTGTTAGTTAGTCAGTTCTATGTGTGAAATTAGTAATGAGATATGTTGATTGATATTTAGCTTGTTGATGAGTTGGTAAATTAATATATATCTTTAAGTATTGTTAGTGATAACGATTCTTAAATCACATTTTTACCAAGGTTAAGCCGGAGACGGCACACGAGCTGTACCTGCCTATAGCCTGGACTCGGCAGTACGTAGACAGGTAAACACCAGATAACCTCGTTACGGCCATCACTGCATGAATATTCAGATGCACTCAAATTAAACTCGATTTCGTCGCACAATCAGCCCAAAAACTCACATTTCACGTTTTTCACGTTAAATATTTCATACGTAAATTATTTATTATTGGTGCGGAAGTGAAATAAAGACTTATCTCATAATTAGATTATAAAATTATAAATTCTGATAAACGTTACAGGACGAAACGAAATGAAGAAAAGTCAAATACATATATGCCTCAATTGATGTGTGCAAAATTCTTTCTTCTCGACCCTCCGAAGGTTTTGAGAGATCTTCTGTTACTACTGCACATTAATTATAGAATCATGTCCGGTACAATTTTAGATTTCAAAAAAATATTCCCTTAATTATTTTTTATTTCATTCGTATTCCTTGTGAATCTGAAACAAGTGGCAATAGCTACGTGTGTCTCAC
Organism: Brenthis ino; assembly: GCA_921882275.1. Classification (NCBI taxonomy): domain Eukaryota; kingdom Metazoa; phylum Arthropoda; class Insecta; order Lepidoptera; family Nymphalidae; genus Brenthis; species Brenthis ino. Next base: position 26,185,766 of record OV170230.1, read on the forward strand.
TCACAGTAACATAATATAGTATACGTAGCTTTTATCAAATCACAGATCGCTTATGACCAACCAAACTCCCGCAAAGATAGGAAAAATTAAATGCGGTGGGTGACATGTCAACACAAGATTGCGGTGACAAGTACCGATAAGTAAATTTGTTCACGCGGAAAAATGATTGACAGCACGATATAGGAAATATTACATAAAAAAGCAGAAAATACACCCAATTCTGATAAGTAATTCTTTTCAAGTTTTTGTGCCGAATGAAGGAAAGCGTGATAGTGCCATTGAAAAGATACCTATGTATTGAACATAAATATATCCAAACTAACAAATTCTATCTCTTTATAATATTAATGTAGAAAACAATATTCAATTAACTATAAATAAATAAGCTATCTTCTTTGAATCGAATATTTTTTATTTCGGCTTAGAGTCTGTTGTTTAGTAAGTATCATCATGCAAAATTTTCTACCCAATGACACAGTAACCTGTCGTGTCGGTTCAATGCTCCATTTTGACCACAAACATACGGTAATTCTCGTTTACATAGTAATATAAATTCACCCAACGATATAACTAATATATACAATATATCGGAAAATTGCAAACTTCGATTCCAAATAATTTATTTAAATTGGATTTTACAAATATGTATGAAATAAAATTATTATCATAACAAATTTTGATTTACGATGTAATTACAAAAATGCATATTGAATAGAAGACAGTAATAACGTTTGCAGCAGTCCGGGGGTCGGGGAAAAACAATAATTATTAATTATTTATTAATATTATATTAATACAATAATTGTCATAAAACTATCGACTTTATTACTCAAACTAGGAATAAATTAATAATCAATTAATAAAATTAGAAATTAGAAAAAAAGTCCCCGACGAATTGAGAACCTCCTCCTTTTTTTGAAGTCGGTTAACAATGAGACATTGTAAGGCTAATACGGGGAACTCGGCGGTGGTCGCCCCTGGGAAGCTTTCATCCATTTGGTACGTCAGCATATTCGTGGGATTAGGGTTCCGTTACTCAGTTCCAAATAAAGTCATAATATATTATAACAAAGCAACATAAAATACACTCGTTGTTATCGTCATTTGACTTCTAACGTAATTTAGCCTTCAGTGATTTTGTATAAATAAATACTTATTATTCAAAAATTGAAATAAAAGTATAAAACTAAGTTAAATTTCTTCAAATTGTTACAAACATCTGTAGGTACGACTTATATAATTAATTATGCGAGATCGAGTACACCCGCGTCGGCGGCGGGCAGTAATTACTTATTAATATTTCAAGTCTTATTATTAAGTTTATAATTAAATGTATCAGTATCTAAATTAATTATAATATCTCTAAATGAATAAATTATAACTTTTTCTTTTCAAAATGTACAAGTTCGCTAACAAAAGTAACGCGAGGTCTTCTTATTCTGCCTCCCCGACGCGGGCGTCGCGAGCCGCCGCGCCGGCTCTGTCAACTTTATATGTTAGATTTTTAAAGTAAATGAATCTACGATCCGAATATTCCGTTTCCTATTATCAGATAATATCCCTCAGCGACCGACGAAACTCATTTAAAACATTATTATATCAAAATTATAGGAAATAGAGACGTTGGAAAGAAACAATTACCTAAGTAATGGGAAATATGTCTTCAGTCGAGAAGATGTTATTTACCCAAGTGAAATTGTGTTTTCAAACCAACGATAACTTAGTTTCTTTAAATTTCTCTATATTAAAAAAAATCTAATTATAGTACATTTACTAGCGGCTCACCCTCGCTTCGATCGGGTTCGCCTCTAGAAAAGCACAAACAGATCTATCCCACGGGAACCGTTCATTTTTCCGTGGTGAAAGGTAAAAGTATTTTTTTTATATATACCATTATTATGAAGTTTAGTAAAGTTTCAGTCAATGCTACTAAGCAGAGAAAGAATAGATAGATATAAATAGTTTAACAAGTGTTCGACGTGATACTTTAAATTGGCATAACTTTTTTATTTATAAACCGATTGACACGAAACAAACACTAAATGTTAAGTGAAGCTTACCAAAATATATTAGTGACCACATATACCACATCTAAATCGGATAAGCAGTTTCTGAGATTAGCGTCCACAAACGCACAGACAAACAGATAAACAGACAAACAGACAAAAATTCTAACAATCATTGTTTTGGGTGCTATTTGCGTTGATGAAGGTCCCAATAATATTTGTATATTAATAATATTGTATGGTTGTTTTATTTAATATTTAAATAAATTAAATTAGATTTAAATTTTGCTTTTAAACATACTTATTAACATAACATTAATTGATTTAGGGACGATAGTAATAGCCTTCTATATATTATATATTGTTACATAAATACACTTCTTGTTACTACGCCACGTGCACAGCTACGGGTATGGAATTAGTGTTATATAAACACAGTACCTGGAGTAGCAGAGAGTGGTTGAAATGATATTACACTAATTAATTGGAAGCATAACCACAGCGAAACCCTCGTCGGTGTCGGAGCTTTAGTCTTTACTCTTTACTAACGAGACCACTATTTATTCAAAATATTAAAGCTCTACCGGATACACAGCGCATGGAGCCGGAAAGTAAAGAGAAATAACTGTCATAATATGTTCTTAAGTTATACTCGTATACGTACATCACTCGCTTTTGTTATTTCAGATGTCATGTTTGTATTTATCAATGACAATAGCAACTTTTCTTTAACCTGTGCCCGCCTATAATTAGTACACGGTATTGTTTGAACTTTGAACGTATATGAACGTGTAAGGTCGCGTGTGGCAGCGGACGGACAGTGGACTTCGCTCACGTAACGTAGAGTTTATACAAACACCATTTTTTCGCGCATAAAGAACTTGGGCCATTTTGGATGAAATTTACTATACATAATATGGTGGTAATTTTGTACTATTAAGCACCTCATCTAAGTCGCTTGTGAAATACATGATTATATTCTTTAAAACTCATTTTTAGTTTTGATACAAAGAGGTCGATATTTAGTGTCTTTTCATAAAACAAAACAAATATAATCATTTGATCTACAAATATAAGTAATGTGTAATAGCTATGCGAGTGTGACACTCATCCCACCCTAGAAAGACGTCAGTTTTGGGGGTCCTGAGGCCTCGTCTTTGAATTTCACGAGCTCAAACCCGGGACTTTATGAAAATAACTAGCGACTAACCCTCGCTTTGCTCGGGTCGTCTCTAGGTTGACTCTACATAAAAACTTTCAATTCCATTTTCATCCCCTTAAGGGATGATTTCCGGGAAAAAACTATTCTATGTCCTTTCCGTGGTTTCAAAAAATCTTCTTACCAAATTTCATCTAAATCCGTTTAATAGTTCCAGAGATTACTTCCCACAAACAAAATCACAAACTTACAAACTTTACCTCTTTATAATATTAGTATGATTAGTATGATTTATAACACTCGTTTCATGTGGGCTCATTGAATTAAACACAATGAAACAGAAATGTCAAATGTCAATCTCTTCAGGATTGAGTATCTATGAGTTAGAGTGTTTAGTAGAAGATGTTTTCAAGTGTTACATGCTATGTCACCAAAAACCAAATATTTGATAGGTAATCTTGTCAGGAATATTAATATGGTCCCATTAAAAGTACTTTATTTAACAGCGATCTACTTTCACGAATTGCATAAATAGGTATGTGAACTGTGAAATCTCGGGACTCTATAATATGCATAAAACAAGTATTTCTAGAATATTAACAGTATATTTTCAATGCAACACATTTTATCGCTTCTGTAACGGATTTAGCGGAACAAGTCCAGGAAACGGCGAAGTTAGCGTAGAAGAAGTTTTGCAAAACTTTTGCGGCTTTGTTACTTTTTAGACCGGACTGCAATTGCGAGAGTAAATTTACCTAATTTAAAATGGAAATTTTAAAACAAATGTAAAAGAAATATAAAGTCAATTATTCTTTATTTACTTTCAATTTTTCTCTAAATATTAATGTTTAAGGCAGTATTCAACTCGGTACTATTCAAAAGCCCGACTAAGGCATCTTCGTGATTCCGTTAATTTGGCACAATATAAAGGAGAGCTAAAAGATTTGCTTTGATTTTCATTTAATATTATTAGGAGCCTGCATTCCTTTCTTGCCTCGGGGCCTTCGCTTGTCTATATCCGGACCTGGATCTATTATAAACTTGCAAATAATCTATTATTAAATAACAAAAATAAGTAGTGCATATCCCTCTTTAGAAGAATTTTGATTTAATATTAGAATAAAATGGTCCTTACTCCCTCCATCCCATAGCAATTTTTATGCAAAAAGTCGGCTTGCTTTTTTCTTACCTGAGAGAAGGAAACACCAAACCCGCACATACAAGCGTACGCACGCACCACGCACACTTACACGCTTCAACTCAAGTGGATTGTTTAGATAAACCTTTTCAAACCTAAACATAATACGACGATAGTTAATTTCTTTTTCTAGTTAAATAGATAAAAAAATGGTATATTACATTATGGAATATCAATTTACTACTTTAAAAGTAAGATAAAATATGTTTTCCCGTGTACAATATTCATGTTATTGACGGCACACACATTGTAATTATATTGTATGGTATTGCTATGAGAGAAACAGTTAATTTTGTGATCTAAATCTACTCAACGTAACTATATAACGATGATGTAATCAATAGTTCAATATCAGAATGTATTGTAAAAAAAACCAATACGTTTAACGAGCCTTCGCATGAATGAACGATGAATTTCTTAAGAATCTATTCATCTGTTCATGAATTTAGTTTAAAACTATTCCTCCATTAAATGTAGTAAAATTCTAAAATCTGACGCAACCGCGGTACAAAGTTAAGTAACTGTTATCAGATGTGTAATAATTTATCTTAACAACGATTGTCTTATTTAGTCAGTATCATAGAGTGTAAACCCCACGTGAGCCCTGCAAAGTCGCGCGGAGGATAATATTTCATCTCTTGATGTTATACCATCCCGACCTCTATAAATATTACTTATTCTATTGCCAATTTATGATTTCCTTAATAAAACATCATTGCAAGCGTTGAACATTCATTATATCGGATATCTTAAAATGTATCTATACATATAATGAAATTCTAACTGAGTCAAATCGGTACATTGAATATTTCTTGAAATATCTTATTGAATTAGTCATTATTATCGATACAGAGGCCGAATCTATAGTTTTAAAAAATATACCTATATATCTGTCTGGGAATGCATCACGAAAAAAACCACAAATTTTGATGAAATTTGGTATGATTATAGATAGTTATCCAGGTCAACATTTAAGATACTTTTTACTGCGAGAAAATATTTCATCTCTGAGAAAGCTATACTAACCGTTAACACGTAGGGACGAACCCGAGCACAGCGAGGGTGAGTCTAGTCCGTATTTAATATTATAAATGTGAAAGTTTGTGAGTATGTATGGATGTTTGTTACTCTTTCACTCCAGAACGGGTAAACGGATCTGGATGAAATTTGGCACAGAGATAGATTTTAGTCTGGAATAACACATAGGCTACTTTTTATCCCGAAAAAATATACAGTTCCCGAGGGATAGATTTGTTTTTGTTTTTCTAGAGGCGAACCCGAGCGAAGCGAAGGTGAGCCGCTAGTAATCCATAAAATGAAATAATATGTTTTTTTAACTCTACAATAATTGTCTTTAAGATTAAATTTAATTATACTAATGAGTATAGCATTAAAAGTAACTAAGCTAATAAAATAAATAAATATCCCAAACATGTAAAAATCACCGTGATTGCAATTACCATAATTTACGATCAGTTTTTAGAATGTGTGTGCGTGTATTTACAATAAGATTATATTAAATATAAATAAATATAAAATAAATATGATGGGACATAAACACACCAACATCTAGCTCCATGGTTGTATTATGGATACCAGATAGTTGATACACTACACATATATAACTTAAATACATACATATTATAAATTTAAACATCCATGACTGGACAATAAACATTCGTGCTCATCACACAAATGAATGCCCCAAGCGAGACTCGAACCCGCGACCACTGGCATAGCAAATAGGGGACACTACAACCTGTCCCAAACGTGTCGTCTTACAAATGAAATCTAATAGACCACACCTACCAGCGAGCGCAATGGTCACGACAAGCTGTAGATACGTATTGATTCAACAATATATCTTATTTTATCGGTCTTGTAACTTTTATGATTCGCCTATAAAGTACAAGCCAACTGCCAAGGTATCAAACCACAATGATATTCAATAGGTCACATTGTTGTATGTAGAGCAACAAAGTACTTCACACAATATATTATGTATGTATTGTTTGGACTTTCCTGTATCATATTTATATTATTTATCTACTTATTAATAACTATATATAACAAAACTAATTACATATCGTAATTAGTAATGTAAAAGAATGAAGCAATGTGGACCATATGATAGATGTAAGATTATAATAATTCTGCAAAGACAGCTATATATGTACACACTCGTATACTAAACACTAATATATTTTAATTTTGTGATATCAATAATTACACGCAAAATAGTACTTCGACGTACGGACGTCGAGTTGCGGAAACAAGCCTGAATTTACCATATCTACCATTTACCATATCAATAATAAGTTCTTAATACATGTTAAACGCCATATACCGTGTACTAATATTATTAAAAGTTCCTCTACGTTCATGTCATTACGAAAGTGGAGAATTTTGTGTATAAAATAAAGTATTATTGGTTCATATATTTGCTAACGACTTATGCTCGCTCTGCACGGGTGCGTACTGAGGTGGCTGTTTGCTATATTTTTTTTTGCTTTTGCTTTACTTTAAACCATTTAGAACGCCGATTTAAAGTTACTCAACGACTAGTTTTTTCCGATTTCAACTAAAGTTATTACAAGTGCGCCAGTACACACATTTTTATCGGTATAATAAAAAGCTTATATATAGTAACTTCTTATTCTTGCAAGAATTTTTACAATCGGATCAGTAATTTGATGATGAAATTCGACTGTTTTTTTACATTATATTGTTATATCTTCATTCAATTTCTTTGCCCAATATTTTTCCAGCTTGTCTTGACTTTGTCTGTTACTTGATACTAATTAATTTTAGTATAAACTAATTGATAACCTTAAATCATTTGTCATTTCGTTAAATCTAACAAAGCGAATATTTTAAATCAATTTAAAATTTGCCAAGGACTGTATTACGGGGATGGTCAAAGGTTACCCTTTATTCCCGCCACCGCTTTTTCACCATATTATCTGCATACTGTAGATAATAGGGCGTAAAAATCTAGTGTTTGATATACAAAAAATGTACGTTTGACTGTTTGAAGCAATTTCCGCAACTCATTCTGCAAACATCATCTGGCGCGAACACGTCTGCAGCATCAGTAACCTCACTCACAGTTGACATTTCATTATGGCATTAGAAGGCACGAGAGCATCGACCCTCACCACACGCTCGCCGCACGCTTGTAAACTGATTTATGTCAACTTATAGCGATTGCCATATTATTTAGGAAATTTGTGTTTTACATACTAGCTGATGTGTGTGGTATTTGTGTGACCTATTTACCTTCTAGTCACGAGTATTTCTAATGTCTATGTTTCCCTGAAATTAATAAGTACCAATAGTCCATTTCCACGTATCTGGTGGTTTTTATACAACCATCGATGGCATCGACGAGGCTTCCATTGGGTACAATAATGGAGCAAAGTACCGTACAGTACAGTGTATTGTTTTCAGTAATTCTTCTTTCTTTCTTTTTTTCTTTCTTTCTTTTTTTCTTTCTTTCTTTTTTTCTTTCTTTCTTTCTTTCGTGAGTGCATTGGCAAATTGAACGTCCATTGTAAAAGAAATTCACTCGACTCAAATGTCAGTGGAAAAAAATGCCTCGTTAGTTTATTGGCTAGCATATACGACTGCAGCTTTCGGAGGTCCTTGGTCAGAAATCTAAGTCAGACCATGTACATATAGTTGTTGAGTTTTCTGCACGCCTTTATCTCTCACTAAGTCGAAGTATCATCTCTTCAGACATATCGAATGAAATGAGAGAGAGAGTGTAATTATTCTTTTTATCTATACACTTGTACTCTATAAAATCTCCTGCACACACATATATAGTCTTAATAAGATTGACCACTGTCGCCGAAATCGGTCCTGTAGTATTTTTCTGGTTTGATCCCTAAACACCGCAATCCACAAATAGTCTAAGTAAAGAATTTTGGCGTGAAAAATAGCTCAATCAGACCTAATAACGACTACCCACGAAATGTTCGCATAGTGTAAAATTGCTTGACAAATCTACGAGTACATGATAAGTCACGATACTCGTAAAAAATACGAACTACGTGCTTGAGCAGCTCTATTTCTTATTAAGAAATTAAAAAAAAATCCGAACTATATCCAAGATTTGTTTCAAAATCAAATTTATACATAATATTGCTATTGGTACACTTTTGTTCTGTTTATTAAATTGCTTAGAATCAGAGAATAAAATTATAATAAAAAACTTTCTTTTTGATTCAAATAAACAGTTTTAAATAAGATGCTATGTGTAAAGAGTCACCCGTAAGTACCTTCCGAAGTTTTTGAACACCCGACACGTTTTTCTTAAAAGCTTTTCCAATGCTGATAACATATCCTCGATTTTTATATTTTGAAAGAGAACAACTACTAGTTTTACTTGAACAAAGATAGATTAATTTCAATAAGACTTAAACTACGAGAGCATTTAGATGTTTTAAATTGGTTTTAAAAAGGTAGGTAAATTGGGCAATCATGACCAAATATTGCTTATATTTATAAATTTTAGTTGCAAATTTCAGCTCAAGTAGCTTTGGCAATCTTCTTACACACTGTAAGGAATCTGTTATCGAAACGTTAAGTACGTTTAAGTAATGTGAAGTCGCGATTATGTCGAGATAGTTTCAAAAGAAATTAATACGCGTGACGAGATACGAACACAAGTATTTTTTTGAATAAAATCATTATTTTAATTCATAAAGCATATTTTTATGAATTAAATTAATGAAGGTTTTTCATTTGTGTTAAGAAACATTTTATTTAAAGCATAAGTTGTAGTAGAAGTGCAGCCGAGGCAAGGCCCGCAGGTGGAGGCGCGGAACAAAGAATCTCAATTCTTTAGCACTTTAGTTACCAGCGTTATAAAATTTTCTGCTTATGAGAATAATATAGAATCAAAAAATATAAAACATTACTGTCTGTATTTTTCAATCGATTGAACCAAAATATTTAAAATTTCATTATCTCCAAACGCTTGCCCGATTTTAGGTCCTGAAAATGTGCATAGATATTGTTAACTGTAACGACACGCCAGCGTGTCCACAGTCGTGGAGGGAATATATAACATATTTTTTTTAAATATCTTGTTCGGGAGCGAAATTTTTGTATCTCTCTGTGTCACGGAAACAAGCTCAATAGTTTCCAATTATATGTGTCTATTATTTTATTTCAAAATATTGTTAAATTTCGTTTGCATCAGTTGAGAAATAATGCAACCTACGCTCGTTCTTCGTGTCCGTTTGTGAGGCATAGTATGTAGCAGCGTGCGAGAGAAGCCACTGACAAGAGCTAGCACACGTACAGTACAGTATCTGGATGACAGCAGGCAATCCCAAGCAGGCGCTGCGCTCGATCATTAATCATGCATTGTGTCGCGTTGCGGCTTATGAGCACTAAATCCCGGTCTGCACCTAATCGACTGCGAACGTCCTCCCGTACTGTCTCGCTCGTCTCCGCGACGAGCTCCATGGAAACACCGAATAACTTCTATTTACGAGTTTCATGAAATAATAAATGTTAACGAAGTATTAAATAACATGGGATAAACAGTTAACTAATGTATCTATTAAAAAAATATTTATACACACTTAGCTAACAGAAGTTAACTAAACAGTAATTTAATTTTGGAGCGTGGGATATGAAAATATTTATATAGAAGTACAAACATTTAATGTAAAAGAAATCAAAACTTACGAACTATTTTACGTACTCTTGTGAGAGTTATGTAAGAAAATCAAAACTATAAACTTCAACAATGCTTTAAAAGTTGAAAGCAAATAAAGTATGTCACATTTCTCAAAGACGATGAGATAAAATAGGTCGAAATTACTTCGTATCTTTTATATTAGATATTTTTCTAAAAAAATTATAAAATATTATAAAACTTAGTACTAACTAATATAATAAGTATTACAAATTAGGTGAGCTTAATTAGAAAAAAATCCTTGTCACAAAACTTACAGCCCCTAAGCCGTCGAGGGCGCCGGGCGGTCGGCGCCGGGCGCGCGGCAGTCGACTGCGCCCGCCCGTCGCGACCGAGCGCCCGAGCCCGATCGAGCCTTTCATTTCGCGCCAAAACTTTACCATGTACGTAAAGTAAACGAAGAATCTTAAACGAGCTAAAAATATTGTATCATAGTGATTTGTGGGCGAAGCGAAAATGTTGTTTTAGTGTTCAAAATATAAACTGATTTTAAATATAAATACTAACAATTGTATTTCATAATTCGCGTGCTACTAAATGAAACTAATAGTACTAATATGAATTTACATCAAATAGACACTTAAATGTGAATAGAGAACAATGCTAGGGTAACTGATCATGGTGCGCGAGGCCGCGCTCGCCGTGCTGCTGTTGGCCACAGCCGCCTCCCGCCACTACCAGCCCCGGCAGGTGATGTTGGCGGCCGACCACACTAACATGTCCTTGATCATGTCTAACATTGCCTACTTGGATGCCGAAGAATATTACGCGATAGCGGATAAAACTCATCGCTATAAACGTGAATCACATTCGTTGATCGGCACATTTGATATATCAAAGATATTCAAGAAGAGGAATCGCCCCAAACAAGTACCAGTGCAAGCGAGTGCTTCCTCCTTGCACTCACATGACGCTTCAACTGTTCACGAAGAAGTAGTACTGGCGGCCCTGAAGGATACTTCAAATAAATCACTCAATGAATCTTTTACAACTGAAATAATTACTACAACTAATATGAATGTTAATCTGGAAAACGCTCTTCAAAAATCACAACCTAATATTCTTTTCAGTGGAAGCATCAGTGAAGCTATTAACACACAAGATCAAATCAACACCTCGAAGAATAAACTTAGAACTAGAAATAAAGCTACAAGGAAGTCTAAAAGCGTATCGAGCCATAAGCCGCAAACAAGCGCAGCAAAGCGAAACGGAAGGGAAGACATCAGTCAACCACTAGTTGGAAATAAGAAGAAAGCTGAGAACGAGAGCGTGTGGCCAGTCAAGCACGCTGCAGTACTCGAGGGAGACATCATTCTCGGGGGACTTATGATGGTAAGTGGTTTATGAAGCGTCAACGCATGCCGTTGCCATTCGCTACGCTTCGCATACAAGATAAGATAAATATATAACATTTTAAACTTATATCATTTATATTAAATCGTCAATCACTCTGTAAAAACACGACGAGGTGAAACGAGGTGAATTTATTAAATAAAAATTGATTTTATTTATTTACTAGCGACTGGAATCGCCTCAAACTCGAATATTTTAGGAAGCAGCTACACTATATGCCATTTCCCGGGAATCCATTGTCTCAAAAATTACTTCTTATGTTGCCTTGATTATTTATAATTATAATAATTAATATAAGCCTTTGGTGGCCTGTACCACTGCGGGGCAAAAGATTCCTACTCTTCTTCCACTGCTTCCTATGTTTCGCCACAATAGACCAGTCTCTCTGGAAGGAGTCCAACTCATCCCGTTGGTTATGTAGCCTGATGTATTGGGAGATCTAAAAAGTTGTTTGTTTGGCCCAAAGATCATCTGGCATCCTGTCTAAATTAAACAATGGAATAAGATATTTTAAATAATACTATCTTTTCGGATTATTTCGCGGATTTATTTTAATTTTTGGTTCCCGATGTTTCGAATTGTTTACAATAATCAAAAGAGAGAAAAGAGAAGAGAAGGTTTTAAATGTCTCAAAGGTGTTATATACTTATTACAGACAGTGAATAGGCCTACCAACAATTTTAAAAAATGGCACCAATGTACGTTACAATATTTGTTGATTTTAATTCTAAGTATTTTTTAATAAGCATTATGATTACGTAAATACAGCAATATTATTTATTTAATTTTAGCTGTTATTGTTAATTAATTAATAATATTATTTAGTGTTGCTATTACTACAATATGTATAACCGCAAAGAAAATTAAAAATTAAAAATGATGGTGGAGCACGTACAAAAAGGTTAAAACGGATCCAACTACCACCGCTTGAAATAACACTAAAGAGCTAATTAAGAAACATTATGGCAAAATACAATAATAAAAATCTTAGTCCATCATGTGCAAAACCGCCTAAGTTGTATGGACTAACCTTAGTCTCTCCCGTGACCATGATTGCTGTAAAGCATTCGAAATGTCGGGAACCAAAAATTAAAATAAATCCACGAAATAATTCGAAAAGATAGTTTTATTTTAAATGTCAAATATTCGCGTAAATCTAAGAAGGAATAGGAAATATTATTTTAATAAAGTTGTTTACGATGGTTGGTTAGTAGTGAAATATTTTTAATCTTTTTAAGAAATAAAGTATAGCTTTGTGAATATATATCCATATTTTAATATTATAAATGTGAAAGTGTGTTTGTTTGTTTGTTTGTTTGTTTGTTTGTTTGTTTGTTTGTTTGTCTGTCTTTCTTTCACCTCGAAACAGCTTAGCGGATTGGCGTGATTTTTTGTGTGGAGATAGCTGTTGGAGGGCTGGAGAGTAACATAGGCTACTTTTTACCGCAGGTGATTGTCTCTTTCCCACTTAAAACACGTTATAACACAATCCAAAAAAATATTTATGATCAGAATTCCTTGTAAATGCTCTTCAATACAATTAATTAAATATATGTTTAGCATTTTTCGTGATTCTTCCCATAAGAGGGTAAAATAGCGAATGAAAGTTTGTATGAAACCTACCATTTTAGAGTTTTTTTTGTAGCTTTAGCGCGAGCGAAGCCGCGGGTTCCGCTAGTATATATATAAATAGGCAAATACAAAACAGTTCAGTAGATAAATTTTTCTACTCTGTTCGTCAACCATTGTTTTTTGTTTAATGGGTGATTTTGGTTTGTGGATTAAGTTAAAGGTGTAAAGTCCATGTCAAAAACTAATCCTCCTACTTCTTTCCTCTATCAGATGTTGTATTCTGTACTCTGCTACTGCATGTGCAGCAAAGTATATCTCTATCTAGGTATTTATCTAGATTATCTCAGACGTTCAGGCTTTATTGCGACGTTTTCCGTCACAATATTAGTATATTATGGTGATCATGTTGAGATATTCCCAAAACGTGTGAATACATATACGAGTATTATCACTGCTGTAATGACTAGTAAAATTATATTATTGATATTTTAATATTCATAATTTTATATTATTATATCAGATATTTTTGATAACAACTAATTTAAAGAATACAAAAATGCACCGACAACTAAAATTCTCATGGAATGTCAAAACAAAAACAAAAACAAATGTATCCCTCGAGAACCGTATATTTTTCCGGAATAAAAATAGCCTATGTGTTATTTCAGACTAAAATCTATCTCTGTGCTAAATTTCATACAGATCTGTCCAGCCGTTCTGGCGTGAAAGAGTAACAAAAATCCATACTCATTACTCACAGACTTTCACATTTATAATATTAGTTAGATTCATAGTAAGTTTATTAGGTTTATTTACAAAATACAATCACTCACAATTGTATACACTAATATTAAAAGCAGAACTAAGAACTAGGATAAATGAAGTGATCACTGAGTACTTACAAATAAACACAGCATGTACAGCCGAATTTTATTTTATTATTACCATTATAAATTATAATTAGTGTGTTACTCTAATATAACTGTACAATCTCACCCACGTGTCCTCGGGCGCAGGTGCACGGGCGCGCGGGCGGCGAGGGTGGCGAGGGCGGCGCGGGGGGCGGGGCGCGCTGCGGGCCGCTGATGGCGCAGGGCGGCGTGCAGGCGCTGGAGGCGATGCTGTTTGCGCTGGACGAGGCCTCGCGCGCGCGCCTGCTGCCGCCCGGCCTCGCTCTGGGCGCGCTCGTGCTCGACGACTGCGACAGTGACACGCGAGGACTGGAGATGGCTCTTGATTTCATTAAAGGTATTTCACTTGGTCAAAGTATTCTGAACTCAAGAGTTTCGCTATCACTACGCATTATAAATTCAAAACAAAGGTCTCTAAACTTTTTTTGTTTGTACGGGCTACAGTTTCGTATGATCTTCACAAAATATTTGAAAAAGAGAATTTCTAAGGCTATTATTATTATACACTAATATTAGCATTGCACGCGGCTCCACCCGCGTTCCGATGACCAAAAACCAAATTCTTAGGTTTTACATATCAATAAACTCTTACAATGCAGTTTTTGTATTTTTTTCTTAGAAATGAGACATTTTCCCGCGGTAAAAAGTATTCCACATGTTGACCCGGATAACCAGCTATCACCATATATAATAGTTATAATAATTTTATTATATGTATTATCTATTCTAATATATTATTATAAAGAGGTAAAGTTTGTGAGATTGTGAGTTTGTGACGTTGCAGGGGGTAATCTGTGGATCTACTGAATCGATTTAGATGAAATTTGGTAAGAAGATAGTTTGAGACCCTGAGAATGACATAGGATACTTTTTATCCTGGAAATCATTGCTTAAGGGGGTAAAAATAGGGATGAAAGTTTGTATTGGGAAGCAAGCTAGGGACGAACCCGAGCGAAGCGAGGATGAGTCGCTAGTAGATTCTAAAGAGGTAAAGTTTGTGAGTTTGTGAGGTTGTAGGGGGTAATCTCTTCTAGATCTACTAAACCGATTTAGATGAAATTTGGTAAGAAAATAGTTTGTGATCCTGGGAAGGTCATAGGATACTTTTTATCCCGGAAATCATCCCTTAAGGGGGTGAAAATGGGGATAAACGTTTGTATGGGTATCAACCTAGAGACAAACCCGAGCGAAGCGAGAATGAGTCGCTAATTTATGAATATTTCGTGAAAAAAGGTACTAGTATAATGATAATTGTGAATAAAGTCGGAAAAAGTCGTTTCTTCTTAGTTTATTAACTTCCGCAATATTATAAATACGAACAAAATCTAGGGTCCATAGTTTACATTATAAAGTTGTGTGTCTCACTATTTAAAAAGTATTGATTAAATTGAAAAACACATGTTAGTTTCTTGATTTTTATTTTATTTTGTGTAAACTTGCGATATATGCAGCTTAAAGGCAACAAGAATTTCAGTTGAATTAATTTCTACATAATAGCATATTTTTTCGCAATGAGTAATAGAGTTGATTCACACTAGAGTACCTATTATTGTACACAAAGTTGAGTCGACTCTACTATTCATTCTTTAACATAAAGATGCGACATAAAATAATAACCTCTTCTTCTTCTATAACATGTACCTACATAATATTAAGCGTTATATATTATTTAGTATTGTAGATTAGAGTCATATTTATCTGCCAGGATCTATAAGTAACATCGACGACGAGGAGTACGCGTGCAACGCAACAACCGTGCGGAAAGTGATCTCAGGCGTCGTGGGCGCTGCCTCTTCCGTTACTTCAGTTCAAGTTGCTAATTTATTACGTCTCTTTAAGATACCACAGGTTTAAATTTTATTAACATACTTTGAGTTTGATTTTGATACTTTTAAAAATGTGCTTAGATTCAAAACTCCACATTTCAGGTATCATTCTTCTCAACGTCACCAGAGCTATCCAACAAAGCCCGATTTGAATATTTTACTCGTACAATACCTTCAGATCTCCATCAAGTGCGTGCGATGGTTGAAATTGTCATGAGATTCGGTTGGCGATACGTGTCGATAATTTACGAAGAATCCAACTATGGTATTAAGGTGCAAATACATACTATGTTACATTATTGTGTTATTAAAAAAAGATACATACTCGTATTTTAAAAATACCTTCAAACTATCTTTCATAAACAGGCCTTCGAAGAACTAGAAACACTTCTGTTACGTCATGATATTTGCATAGCTGTTAAAGAAAGGCTAGTAAAAGATTCTGGTGCTGCAGATGAACGAGCGTATGATGCAATCGTAGAACGACTTCTTTCACGTCCTCGAGCAAGAGGTAAACGCCAACTAAATTCTAGACTTACCTACATACTTTTTATTTCAATAACATAATATTCGAAATGATGATAAATTTCTGTAGGTGTCATCGTATTTGGATCAGACCAAGAAGTAGCGGGCGTGATGGCGGCGGTGAGGCGTCGAGGCGCAGCACACGCGTTTAGCTGGGTAGGCTCAGATGGATGGAGCGCGCGCGCGCTCGTGGCCGCCGGCAACGAGGCCGTCGTCGAGGGCACGATCAGCGTGCAGCCGCAAGCGAATCCCGTGCAGGGGTTCCGTGACTACTTCCTTGCGCTCACTCCACAGAACAACTTAAGGAATCCTTGGTTTGTCGGTAAACTTCCCGGTTTCAGAATAATGTCGAATCCAATCTCTTTTTGAAATAGTTAATAATATTATTAATTTATATGTGTACGTGCGGGCCGGGGACTCAGAATCACTATTTTATTTTTAGAATTTTGGGAAGAACAGTTTCGATGTCGGTATCCGGACAGCCCGCGATCGAGACACAATGCGGAATACCCGCCATGTACAGGAGACGAGCGTCTCTCTGCGGAAAATACGGAATTTGAAGCCCAGTTACAATTCGTTGCTGATGCTGTTTGGGCATTTGTATATGCTATTCGGTTAGTTAAAAGTCTCCACTGTGTGGATAACTCATTCATATGAAAAGTAGTGGATTAAAATTAATAGCAAAACTATTTTCAGAAACATGCATAAAGTTTTATGCGGAGAAAAGCCGGGTTTATGCGACGCAATGAAACCAGTGAGCGGGACCACGCTTCTGCAGTATCTGCGAGAAGTCCGCTTCATAGGTATCTTATACATAATTTTTATCATGTTCTTAATCTCTTATACAACTATCTTACATATTGCTTAACAACCTCCGTACTAACCTGCAGGTTTAAGCGGTGATGAATTTCATTTCGATGTATATGGTGATGGACCAGCGCGCTATAATATCTTACACTTCAAGCAGGTGACAAGAGGAGTGTACCGTTGGGTCAGAGTGGGACGCTACCTCGATGGACTGTTGCACCTTGACATTGATGGTATATTCTTTTTTTTAATGTAAATCTTATTTTTCACGTCCTCATCTTATTTGTGTTTATTGCCAACATAATTAAAACATATTTGTTTCATTTTAGAAATACAGTTTAAATGGGATGAACCTCGTCATCCTGAATCGGTGTGTAGCGCAGAGTGCGAAATGGGTCAGGCCAAGCAATATGTGGAGGGCGAAAGCTGCTGTTGGCATTGTTTCAATTGTACACAATATGAGGTAGTTGGAATATCAATTCTTTGTCTATTAATTATTTTTTACGTTAACAAGTATATGGAATATTGCAATCATTGAAGGCGCTCTATGTGTATAGATTCGATCCCCAGTATCAGAGACCACGTGCGTGGAGTGCGCACGCGGCACGCTGCCCGACGCGCGCCGCACGCTCTGCGCGCCCATACCGGAGCTCTACCTGCGCCCTTCTTCCCCAGCGGCTATTGGCGCAATGACGTTCTCGGCTCTAGGAATTCTTTTTACTACGTAAGTGCATATACGTACATTTCTACATTTTTAACTTAATAAAATAAGTTAAAACTGAAATATAACTATTACAGGATGGTAGGTGGCGTGTGGGTGGCGCGACGCGGCACGCCGGTGGTGCGCGCGAGCGGGAGGGAGCTGTCCTTCGTCTTGCTCGCGGGTATCCTTATGTGCTATCTAGTCACATTCGCTCTCGTGCTTCGACCGACGGACATTCTTTGCTCACTTCAGAGGTCAGTTAAAAAAATAATATAGTAATTATAGTATACGTTTGTGATTACGGCATTTCATTAATATATATTATATTTCAGATTTGGAACTGGGTTTTGCTTTACAGTTGTATACGCTGCTTTGTTGACTAAAACAAACAGGATAGCACGTATCTTTGACGCTAGTAAACATTCAGCAAAAAGACCTTCGCTCATTTCACCGAAATCCCAATTACTTATTTGTTCAGTTTTAGTGTCGATCCAGGTACATTTTTAAATTTGGAATTATATGTTCATATGTGTGTTATTATTATTAATTCTACCATAATAATATATGATACTATAATATGCTTATTTTAAGGTCGTAATTGTGGTAGTGTGGCAACTAACGTCGCCTGCCAGAGCAATACACCATTATCCGACTCGCGAAGACAATATGTTAGTCTGTGATTCTTACGTAGACGCTTCTTACACTATAGCTTTCTTCTATCCTGTCGTGCTGATTGTGATCTGCACAGTGTACGCTGTGCTAACTAGGAAGATTCCTGAAGCTTTCAATGAAAGCAAACATATTGGTACGTCTAGATCATTTGAGTTAAGCACAGGTGTAGTAGTATTATAGTATTATTGCCTCACTCACAGTGTTGTCCATTCTATCTGCAGGGTTCACTATGTACACTACATGTGTCATCTGGCTTGCTTTTGTCCCATTATATTTTGGCACTGCAAGTCACGTGCCTCTACGTGTGACAAGTATGGCGGTCACTATTTCGCTGAGTGCTAGCGTCACACTGGCTTGCCTCTTCGCACCAAAGGTATAAAAATATTAAGTTATTCGTTAGATAGTCTTTTACATAGTCGGAATTTCGTTGTAAATTATAATTATCTCCTTGTATTTCCTTCACGCTGAAACGGCTGGACGGATTTGAATGAAATTGAATATACAGGTAGACTATGGCTTGCATTAACACAAAGATTACCGGGAAGCACCCGAGCGAAGTGAAAGTAAGTCGCTAGTATTACATATACATAAAAAGCATATTATTATCTCTCTTAGTCATTGACTGTATGTAATGTGTATGGTTGTCCCACTACAGATGTACATAATCCTGGTGCGGCCGGAGCGCAACGTGCGCGGGCAGCTGACGGCGGGGCGCTGGGGGCGCGGCGGGCGCGGCGCGGCGCCGGGCGCCGTGTGCGCCGCGCTGGTGGGCGCCGCGCCGCTGCCGCGCGCCGCCGCCACGCCCTCCACCGACCTCTCCACGCTCGACGCCACAGGTGCTTAGTACCTGGTGCCTACTGACTAGCCGTCAATCAAAAAAAAAATCAAATCAAAAAACTCAATCTCTCATTGAATTTAAGCTACTGTTGAAAGGGATCATTGTTAGACGGATACCGAATAGCCGACTATTTGGCTGGTTGTCCCGTTGTGAGTTACAACAAACTTAATTACAACAAACTAAACTTAGCGCCGCACAGATACTGCGTATATATCGAAAGTATTTGGGCGTGTTCAGGTGTCTTCGTGAGTGTATCCACCCGTGTGAAAGTTTGCCAGACTACATTTCATTTATTTATTTCATAAGCACACTTACAATATACACATATTTAATATTTCAGCAAATTGCTGCCTTTACAACTCAATTTTGTATTATTAGCCTCACAAATATTTTTTCACATATTGGCTCGCGAATATAATGTCTGTACTTCACAAACTTATGTAAGATTACCTACTGTTAACACAGAGCGATCGACTTCCACGGACCGACAAGTTCAAACGGACGAGGCGACCATGCCTGTGGGGGGCCTGGCAGGGGTAGCGACAGGGGGCCCGGCGGGGGGACCGGCGGTAGGAGGCCCGGCGGAGCGCAACGGGCTGTGCCTGGACGCGCGCAAGCTGGCGCAGCTGGCGGCGGGGCTGCCCGCCTTCGAGGACGCGGGCGCGCCGCGACGCCGCGCCGCCTTATAGCGCCCCCCGCGCCTGCCGGTGCTCGTTTGAAGGGACTACCGTACCTGTTGGAGTTGTTAGTTGTAGCATTACACGGATTACATTGTTGGACATAAAATGATATTTGAATATGTAATTTAATAGTTATTTACGATTATGTGTACAGGAAAGAGTAAAATCCAAAGAAGCTGTTAAATTCTTTAGATTACAGATCAAATTATGTGATATTACTATAAGTTATTGTTAGTTATTTCGAAAATAAATATTTTAAACATATTGCTGTTTTGGTTATTCATATACGTTTAACATAATAAATTATAATTAGTCCATAAATCTTTAAGCCATAGAATGTATTATTAAATAAAAGTATTATGTGAACCATAGAATGTAATTAAAACATATATTTAAAAAAAGGTTAAGAAGGGACACTATATTTTTATATAATACTAGTGGCTCACCTTCGCTTCGCTCCGGTTCGTCTGTAGACAAACAAAAACAAATCTATCCCACGGGAATAGTACATTTTTCTGGGATAAAAAGTAGCCTATTTGTTATTGTGATGTATGAACTATATTATTCTAAAGTTTCATTAAAATCCAATCAATAGGTTTTGTGTACTAAGCTGTATATAAGTTACTATAGTTTTTTAACTATTCCACGGGAACTCTAATTTTCCGGAATGAAAAGTATCTGAAACGTTGACCAGGGACATGTATAAGCATTTGTCTGTTTGTCTGTCTGTTGTATATTTCGCCAAACCTAACCCAAACCAAAAAAAAACTATATATATATATATATATATATATATATATATATATATATATATATAATCGATCGTCGTTGTGTTAATTGATATACATGAAGTAATAATATCTAGTAACTCATTGGAATATTTTTCGCCAAACCTAACCCAAACCAAAAAAAAAAACAATATATATTGAATCGATCGTCGTTGTGTAAATTGATATACATGAAGTAATAATATCTAATAACTCATTGGAATATTTTTCGCCAAACCTAACCCAAACCAAAAAAAAAACAATAAATATATAATCGATCGTAGTTGTGTAAATTGATATACATGAAGTAATAATATCTAATAACTCATCGGAATATTTTTCGCCAAACCTAACCTAAACCAAAAAAAAAACAATATATATATAATCGTACGTCGTTGTGTAAATTGATATACATGAAGTAATAATATCTAATAACTCATTGGAATATTTTTCGCCAAACCTAACCCAAACCAAAAAAAAAACAATATATATATATAATCGATCGTCGTTGTGTAAATTGATATACATGAAGTATTAATATCTTATAACTCATTGGAATATTTTTCGCCAAACCTAACCCAAAACAAAAAAAAAACAATATATATTTAATCGATCGTCGTTGTGTAAATTGATATACATGAAGTAATAATATCTAATAACTCATTAGAATAGTTTTCGCCAAACCTAACCCAAACCAAAAAAAAAAACAATATATATATATAATCGATCGTCGTTGTGTAAATTGATATACATGAAGTAATAATATCTAATAACTCATTGGAATATTTTTCGCCAAACCTAACCCAAACCAAAAAAAAAACAATATATATATATAATCGATCGTCGTTGTGTAAATTGATATACATGAAGTAATAATATCTAATAACTCATTGGAATATTTTTCGCCAAACCTAACCCAAACCAAAAAAAAAACAATATATATATAATCGATCGTCGTTGTGTAAATTGATATACATGAAGTAATAATATCTAATAACTCATCGGAATATTTTTCGCCAAACCTAACCCAAACCAAAAAAAAACAATATATATATATAAATAATCGATTGTCGTTGTGTAAATTGATATATATATATATATATATATATATATATATATATATATATATATATATATATATATATATATAATCGATCGTCGTTGTGTAAATTGATATACATGAAGTAATAATATCTAATAACTCATTGGAATATTTTTCGCCAAGCCTAACCCAAACCAAAAAAAAAAACAATATATATATAATCGATCGTCGTTTTGTAAATTGATATACATGAAGTAATAATATCTAATAACTCATTGGCCGAGCAAAAGAAAAAGAACAGACACAAGAAACATCCACAACCGCACAAATCCTCAAAGTACTGGAGGCAATTAAAGACCAAAATCTCATTACCAAAACAACTCAAGCAGCCCTATTACTAATAACAGAGGAAATGCAGACAATAAAGGACCAACAAGCTGCACAACTCAGAACACTAGAGATCTCATGTAAAGCCCCAGCTAAATTGGTGGAAGCGGCAGAAGAACAGAACAGCATTAGTGAGCAGACCCGACAAACACTCCTATCCTTGACGGATGAAGTAAGAGAAATGAAAGAAATAGTAACAGAAATAACAACAACAACACCTACAATACAAATAGCAGACCCAATCCAGAAGCAAGAGATCCAAGTATCATCACCAAAAACATACGCAGAAGCAACAACACATAACAAAACAACAACTAAAACTCACTGCCTCTTAGTAGGAACCGATAACGGAATTGACACAAGTGAGGAAGTTATGGACAAAATTAGAGATATTTTGGATGCCAGGAAGTCTCGACTGCACATCTCAAAATTAAGGAAAGTCAAAGACCAAAGGGTGCTCCTAGGCTGTGACAATAAAGAGGACTTTGACCAAATAAAGGAGAAACTAGAGAAAGAAAATTTCAAGGTGGAAGTGAAACAGAACAAAAAACCACTAATAATAATCAGAAACATATTAGCAAGCAACACAGACCAGGAAATAATACAAGCATTAGAAGACCAAAATGAGGAACTGTTTCAACACATTGCACCAGAAGACCATAGAATAAAATTCAGGCATAGAAGGAAAGCGAGAAACCCAAAGGAGACCCACATAGTACTGGAGGTCTCACCACAGGTCTGGCAAGCGATGACCTCTGCAGGAAAAGTATATGTGGACATCCAGAGAGTACCAGTATTCGACCTTTCCCCACTGGTGCAGTGCTCAAGATGCTTAGCGTTCGGACACGGAAAGAAGTGGTGCACGGAGACTGTGGATCTGTGCAGTCACTGTTCCGGTCCTCACATGCGCAGTGAATGCCCCAGCCTACAGGCAGGTGAGGAGCCTTCGTGCAAAAACTGCCTGCCGGCCAAACACGCAAGAACAGACCACAACAGCTTCGACATGCACTGCCCAGTGCGGAAAAAATGGGACGCCCTCGCCCGCTCCAGTGTGGCATATAGTTAAGGCTACATACGAAACACAACACCGCATCAGACTTCTATCTGCAAGGTATAATGAATATACCTCGAGGCAATTTAATTACCCCGAATGCACAAGTCGGAACAGCATATAGAATTCTCCTCTGCAAAACCTGTAACAGGAAACATTAAGTTTTGCTGAACAGCGTCAATACAGCAGGCTCACAACCACCAAATATATTAACAGACAATAATGTAAGAAAATAATGTACTGAAAAAAAAAAAAAAAAAAAAAGATATAAAAAAACACAGTACTTACCTAGTAGTAGAAAATAATAATAGTAAGGAAATAGTATTAAATTATATTATAATTAATATAAGTATAATACTAAGAAAGTTAAAAGTATAAGTATAAATAAATACACTCAATAGTAGCCACACGAAAACATACTTCTAACCTGATTAAAATGTATAAACAACACTAGAATGTAAGGTAAAACTTTAAATAGCATAGTAAAGAACTAATATATAGGCATTATAACATAGAAATTAAAATGTAAATAATAGCTAAAAATAAGAAAAACTGTCAATAACTTAGTGTGAATTAAAGCAAAAATGTAATAACTGATAGAAACAAAAATTATAAAATATTAGAAATATTATAAAAATAAAATTGTAAAACTAAAATAGAAATAACCATGTAAAACCAATAGCCCAATTAATAGAAATAAGAAACAGTGTAAAATAAATGTAAGCAACAAAAATTCCCTTGGTCTTATAAAATTGTAAAAAAGGATTCTGACCACCATGTCAGAAGATTGTCGGCTTCAATAAAAAAAAAATAACTCATTGGAATATTTTTCGCCAAACCTAACCCAAACCAAAAAAAAACAATATATATATAATCGATCGTCGTCGTGTAAATTGATATACATGAAGTATTAATATCTTATAACTCATTGGAATATTTTTCGCCAAACCTAACCCAAAACAAAAAAAAACAATATATATTTAATCGATCATCGTTGTGTAAATTGATATACATGAAGTAATAATATCTAATAACTCATCGGAATATTTTTCGCCAAACCTAACCCAAACCAAAAAAAACACAATATATATATATAATCGATCGTCGTTGTGTAAATTGATATACATGAAGTAATAATATCTAATAACTCATTGGAATATTTTTCGCCAAACCTAACCCAAAACAAAAAAAAACAATATATATTTAATCGATCGTCGTTGTGTAAATTGATATACATGAAGTAATAATATCTAATAACTCATTGGAATATTTTTCGCCAAACCTAACCCAAACCAAAAAAAAAACAATATATATATAATCGATCGTCGTTGTGTAAATTGATATACATGAAGTAATAATATCTAATAACTCATTGGAATATTTTTCGCCAAACCTAACCCAAACCAAAAAAAAAAACAATATATATATATATAATCGATCGTCGTTGTGTAAATTGATATACATGAAGTAATAATATCTAATAACTCATTGGAATATTTTTCGCCAAACCTAACCCAAACCAAAAAAAAACAATATATATATAATCGATCGTCGTTGTGTAAATTGATATACATGAAGTAATAATATCTAATAACTCATTGGAATATTTTTCGCCAAACCTAACCCAAACCAAAAAAAAACAATATATATATATATAATCGATCGTCGTTGTGTAAATTGATATACATGAAGTAATAATATCTAATAACTCATTGGAATATTTTTCGCCAAACCTAACCCAAACCAAAAAAAAAACAATATATATATAATCGATCGTCGTTGTGTAAATTGATATACATGAAGTAATAATATCTAATAACTTATTGGAATATTTTTTGCCAAACCTAACCCAAACCAAAAAAAAACAATATATATATAATCGATCGTCGTTGTGTAAATTGATACACATGAAGTATTAACATCTTATAACTCATTGGAATATTTTTCGCCAAACCTAACCCAAAACAAAAACAAAACAATATATATTTAATCGATCGTCGTTGTGTAAATTGATATACATGAAGTAATTATATCTATTTACTCATTGGAATATTTTTCGCCAAACCTAACCCAAACCAAAAAAAAAACAATATATATATATAATCGATCGTCGTTGTGTAAATTGATATACACGAAATAATAATATCTAATAACTCATTGGAATATTTTTCGCCAAACCTAACCCAAACCAAAAAAAAAACAATGTATATATATAATCAATCGTCGTTGTGTAAATTGATATACATGAAGTAATAATATCTAATAACTCATCGGAATATTTTTCGCCAAACCTAACCCAAAACAAAAAAAAAACAATATATATTTAATCGATCGTCGTTGTGTAAATTGATATACATGAAGTAACAATATCTAATAACTCATTGGAATATTTTTCGCCAAACCTAACCCAAACCAAAAAAAAAACAATATATATATAATCGATCGTCGTTGTGTAAATTGATATACATGAAGTAATAATATCTAATAACTCATTGGAATATTTTTCGCCAAACCTAACCCAAACGAAAAAAAAAAACAATATATATATAATCGATCGTCGTTGTGTAAATTGATATACATGAAGTAATAATATCTAATAACTCATTGGAATATTTTTCGCCAAACCTAACCCAAACCAAAAAAAAAACAATATATATATAATCGATCGTCGTTGTGTAAATTGATATACATGAAGTAATAATATCTATTAACTCATCGGAATATTTTTCGCCAAACCTAACCCAAACCAAAAAAAAACAATATATATATATATAATCGATCGTCGTTGTGTAAATTGATATACATGAAGTAATAATATCTAATAACTCATTGGAATATTTTTCGCCAAACCTAACCCAAACCAAAAAAAAAAACAATATATATATAATCGATCGTCGTTGTGTAAATTGATATACATGAAGTAATAATATCTAATAACTTATTGGAATATTTTTTGCCAAACCTAACCCAAACCAAAAAAAAACAATATATATATAATCGATCGTCGTTGTGTAAATTGATACACATGAAGTATTAACATCTTATAACTCATTGGAATATTTTTCGCCAAACCTAACCCAAAACAAAAACAAAACAATATATATTTAATCGATCGTCGTTGTGTAAATTGATATACATGAAGTAATTATATCTATTTACTCATTGGAATATTTTTCGCCAAACCTAACCCAAACCAAAAAAAAAACAATATATATATATAATCGATCGTCGTTGTGTAAATTGATATACATGAAGTAATAATATCTAATAACTCATTGGAATATTTTTCGCCAAACCTAACCCAAACCAAAAAAAAACAATATATATATAATCGATCGTCGTTGTGTAAATTGATATACATGAAGTAATAATATCTAATAACTCATTGGAATATTTTTCGCCAAACCTAACCCAAACCAAAAAAAAACAATATATATATATATATATAATCGATCGTCGTTGTGTAAATTGATATACATGAAGTAATAATATCTAATAACTCATTGGAATATTTTTCGCCAAACCTAACCCAAACCAAAAAAAAACAATATATATATATAATCGATCGTCGTTGTGTAAATTGATATACATGAAGTAATAATATCTAATAACTTATTGGAATATTTTTCGCCAAACCTAACCCAAACCAAAAAAAAACAATATATATATATAATCGATCGTCGTTGTGTAAATTGATATACATGAAGTAATAATATCTAATAACTCATTGGAATATTTTTCGCCAAACCTAACCCAAAACAAAAAAAAACAATATATATTTAATCGATCGTCGTTGTGTAAATTGATATACATGAAGTAATAATATCTAATAACTCATTGGAATATTTTTCGCCAAACCTAACCCAAACCAAAAAAAAAACAATATATATATAATCGATCGTCGTTGTGTAAATTGATATACATGAAGTAATAATATCTAATAACTCATTGGAATATTTTTCGCCAAACCTAACCCAAACCAAAAAAAAACAATATATATATATAATCGATCGTCGTTGTGTAAATTGATATACATGAAGTAATAATATCTAATAACTCATTGGAATATTTTTCGCCAAACCTAACCCAAACCAAAAAAAAAAAACAATATATATATAATCGATCGTCGTTGTGTAAATTGATATACATGAAGTAATAATATCTAATAACTCATTGGAATATTTTTCGCCAAACCTAACCCAAACCAAAAAAAAAACAATATATATATAATCGATCGTCGTTGTGTAAATTGATATACATGAAGTAATAATATCTAATAACTCATTGGAATATTTTTCGCCAAACCTAACCCAAACCAAAAAAAAAAACAATATATATAATCGATCGTCGTTGTGTAAATTGATATACATGAAGTAATAATATCTAATAACTCATCGGAATATTTTTCGCCAAACCTAACCCAAACCAAAAAAAAAACAATATATATATAATCGATCGTCGTTGTGTAAATTGATATACATGAAGTAATAATATCTAATAACTCATTGGAATATTTTTCGCCAAACCTAACCCAAAACAAAAAAAAAACAATATATATATAATCGATCGTCGTTGTGTAAATTGATATACATGAAGTAATAATATCTAATAACTCATTGAAATATTTTTCGCCAAACCTAACCCAAACCAAAAAAAAAACAATATATATATAATCGATCGTCGTTGTGTAAATTGATATACATGAAGTACTAATATCTAATAACTCATTGGAATATTTTTCGCCAAACCTAACCCAAACCAAAAAAAAAACAATTATATATATAATCGATCGTCGTTGTGTAAATTGATATACATGAAGTAATAATATCTAATAACTCATTGGAATATTTTTCGCCAAACCTAACCCAAACCAAAAAAAAACAATATATATATATATAATCGATCGTCGTTGTGTAAATTGATATACATGAAGTAATAATATCTTATAACTCATTGGAATATTTTTCGCCAAACCTAACCCAAAACAAAAAAAAAACAATATATATTTAATCGATCGTCGTTGTGTAAATTGATATACATGAAGTAATAATATCTAATAACTCATTGGAATATTTTTCGCCAAACCTAACCCAAACCAAAAAAAAAACAATATATATATAATCGATCGTCGTTGTGTAAATTGATATACATGAAGTAATAATATCTAATAACTCATTGGAATATTTTTCGCCAAACCTAACCCAAACCAAAAAAAAAAACAATATATATATATATATATATATATATATATATATATATATAATCGATCGTCGTTGTGTAAATTGATATACATGAAGTAATAATATCTAATAACTCATTGGAATATTTTTCGCCAAACCTAACCCAAACCAAAAAAAAAAACAATATATATATAATCGATCGTCGTTGTGTAAATTGATATACATGAAGTAATAATATCTAATAACTCATTGGAATATTTTTCGCCAAACCTAACCCAAACCAAAAAAAAAACAATATATATATAATCGATCGTCGTTGTGTAAATTGATATACATGAAGTAATAATATCTAATAACTCATTGGAATATTTTTCGCCAAACCTAACCCAAACCAAAAAAAAAACAATATATATATAATCGATCGTCGTTGTGTAAATTGATATACATGAAGTAATAATATCTAATAACTCATTGGAATATTTTTCGCCAAACCTAACCCAAACCAAAAAAAAACAATATATATATATATATATATATATAATCGATCGTCGTTGTGTAAATTGATATACATGAAGTAATAATATCTAATAACTCATTGGAATATTTTTCGCCAAACCTAACCCAAACCAAAAAAAAAACAATATATATATAATCGATCGTCGTTGTGTAAATTGATATACATGAAGTAATAATATCTAATAACTCATTGGAATATTTTTCGCCAAACCTAACCCAAACCAAAAAAAAACAATATATATATATAATCGATCGTCGTTGTGTAAATTGATATACATGAAGTAATAATATCTAATAACTCATTGGAATATTTTTCGCCAAACCTAACCCAAACCAAAAAAAATATATATATATATATATAATCGATCGTCGTTGTGTAAATTGATATACATGAAGTAATAATATCTAATAACTCATTGGAATATTTTTCGCCAAACCTAACCCAAACCAAAAAAAAAACAATATATATATAATCGATCGTCGTTGTGTAAATTGATATACATGAAGTAATAATATCTAATAACTCATTGGAATATTTTTCGCCAAACCTAACCCAAACCAAAAAAAAAACAATATATATATAATCGATCGTCGTTGTGTAAATTGATATACATGAAGTAATAATATCTAATAACTCATTGGAATATTTTTCGCCAAACCTAACCCAAACCAAAAAAAAAACAATATATATATAATCGATCGTCGTTGTGTAAATTGATATACATGAAGTAATAATATCTAATAACTCATTGGAATATTTTTCGCCAAACCTAACCCAAACCAAAAAAAAAAACAATATATATATAATCGATCGTCGTTGTGTAAATTGATAAACATGAAGTAATAATATCTAATAACTCATTGGAATATTTTTCGCCAAACCTAACCCAAACCAAAAAAAAAAAAATATATATATATATATATAATCGATCGTCGTTGTGTAAATTGATATACATGAAGTAATAATATCTAATAACTCATCGGAATATTTTTCGCCAAACCTAACCCAAACCAAAAAAAAACAATATATATATAATCGATCGTCGTTGTGTAAATTGATATACATGAAGTAATAATATCTAATAACTCATTGGAATATTTTTCGCCAAACCTAACCCAAACCAAAAAAAAAACAATATATATATAATCGATCGTCGTTGTGTAAATTGATATACATGAAGTATTAATATCTTATAACTCATTGAAATATTTTTCGCCAAACCTAACCCAAAACAAAAACAAAACAATATATATTTAATCGATCGTCGTTGTGTAAATTGATATACATGAAGTAATAATATCTATTAACTCATTGGAATATTTTTCGCCAAACCTAACCCAAACCAAAAAAAAAACAATATATATATAATCGATCGTCGTTGTGTAAATTGATATACATGAAGTAATAATATCTAATAACTCATTGGAATATTTTTCGCCAAACCTAACCCAAACCAAAAAAAAACAATATATATATAATCGATCGTCGTTGTGTAAATTGATATACATGAAGTATTAATATCTTATAACTCATTGAAATATTTTTCGCCAAACCTAACCCAAAACAAAAACAAAACAATATATATTTAATCGATCGTCGTTGTGTAAATTGATATACACGAAATAATAATATCTAATAACTCATTGGAATATTTTTCGCCAAACCTAACCCAAACCAAAAAAAAAACAATGTATATATATAATCAATCGTCGTTGTGTAAATTGATATACATGAAGTAATAATATCTAATAACTCATTGGAATATTTTTCGCCAAACCTAACCCAAACCAAAAAAAAAAATATATATATATATATATATATATATATATATATATATATATATATATATATAATCGATCGTCGTTGTGTAAATTGATATACATGAAGTATTAATATCTTATAACTCATTCAAATATTTTTCGCCAAACCTAACCCAAAACAAAAACAAAACAATATATATTTAATCGATCGTCGTTGTGTAAATTGATATACATGAAGTAATAATATCTAATAACTCATCGGAATATTTTTCGCCAAACCTAACCCAAACCAAAAAAAAACAATATATATATAATCGATCGTCGTTGTGTAAATTGATATACATGAAGTAATAATATCTAATAACTCATTGGAATATTTTTCGCCAAACCTAACCCAAACCAAAAAAAAAAACAATATATATATATATATATATATATATATATATATATATATATATAATCGATCGTCGTTGTGTAAATTGATATACATGAAGTAATAATATCTAATAATTCATTGGAATATTTTTCGCCAAACCTAACCCAAACCAAAAAAAAAAACAATATATATATAATCGATCGTCGTTGTGTAAATTGATATACATGAAGTAATAATATCTAATAACTCATCGGAATATTTTTCGCCAAACCTAACCCAAACCAAAAAAAAAACAATATATATATAATCGATCGTCGTTGTGTAAATATCGCATAAGTAACCTCGGTTTAGGTATTAGTGTAATTTTTGGATTTCCCGGTGTAAATCGGGGAAATAAACTATGGGGAGGTATATTATACGTAATTACAATATATTTAAAACAATTTTAGACGAAATTTAGACAAAAATATTTTTTTAACGTAATTATAATATATAAATGAAATTTTTTAATTGAATTCTTAATTATACTTAGACTATAGAAATAAGAAGATATACAACTAAAACTACTTAATTTAGTAACAACAATGCAATTATAAGCGAATTGAGAGACATTTCTAAAAATTTTATATATGCAATAATGTATGGAAAATTCTATCGCCTAAGTAACCTCGGTTTAGGTATTAGTGTAATTTTTGGATTTCCCGGTGTAAATCGGGGAAATAAACTATGGGGAGGTATATTATACGTAATTACAATGTATTTAAAACAATTTTAGACGAAATTTAAACAAAAATATTTTTTTAACGTAATTATAATCTATAAATGAAATTTTTTAATTGAATTTTTAATTATACTTAGACTATAGAAATAAGAAGATATACAACTAAAACTACTTAATTTAGTAACAACAATGCAATTATAAGCGAATTGAGAGACATTTCTAAAAATTTTATATATGCAATAATGTATGGAAAATTCTATTGCCTAAGTAACCTCGGTTTAGGTATTAGTGTAATTTTTCGATTTCCCGGTGTAAATCGGGGAAATAAACTATGGGGAGGTATATTATACGTAATTACAATGTATTTAAAACAATTTTAGACGAAATTTAGACAAAAATATTTTTTTAACGTAATTATAATCTATAAATGAAATTTTTTAATTGAATTCTTAATTATACTTAGACTATAGAAATAAGAAGATATACAACTAAAACTACTTAATTTAGTAACAACAATGCAATTATAAGCGAATTGAGAGACATTTCTAAAAATTTTATATATGCAATAATGTATGGAAAATTCTATCGCCTAAGTAACCTCGGTTTAGGTATTAGTGTAATTTTTCGATTTCCCGGTGTAAATCGGGGAAATAAACTATGGAGAGGTATATTATACGTAATTACAATGTACTTATTTAAAACAATTTTAGACGAAATTTAGACAAAAATATTTTTTTAACGTAATTATAATCTATAAATGAAATTTTTTAATTGAATTCTTAATTATACTTAGACTATAGAAATAAGAAGATATACAACTAAAACTACTTAATTTAGTAACAACAATGCAATTATAAGCGAATTGAGAGACATTTCTAAAAATTTTATATATGCAATAATGTATGGAAAATTCTATCGCCTAAGTAACCTCGGTTTAGGTATTAGTGTAATTTTTCGATTTCCCGGTGTAAATCGGGGAAATAAACTATGGGGAGGTATATTATACGTAATTACAATGTACTTATTTAAAACAATTTTAGACGAAATTTAGACAAAAATATTTTTTTAACGTAATTATAATCTATAAATGAAATTTTTTAATTGAATTCTTAATTATACTTAGACTATAGAAATAAGAAGATATACAACTAAAACTACTTAATTTAGTAACAACAATGCAATTATAAGCGAATTGAGAGACATTTCTAAAAATTTTATATATGCAATAATGTATGGAAAATTCTATCGCCTAAGTAACCTCGGTTTAGGTATTAGTGTAATTTTTCGATTTCCCGGTGTAAATCGGGGAAATAAACTATGGGGAGGTATATTATACGTAATTACAATGTATTTAAAACAATTTTAGACGAAATTTAGACAAAAATATTTTTTTAACGTAATCTATACTATTATTATAAAGAGGTAAAGTTTGTGATATTGTGAGTTTGTGAGTTTGTGGGTTTGTGATTTTGTGAGTTTGTGAGTTTGTGACGTTGTAGGAGGTAATCTCTGGATCTACTGAACCGATTTTCAAAATTCTTTTACCAATAGAAAGCCACGTTCTTTCTGAGTGTCATAGGCTATATATTAACCTGAAAAATGAAAAGGCTTTTTCGTGGTAGTCGGATTTGCAAAGTAAGTCGGAGAAAAAACGGTCGAACGAAAACGTTTCTTACGAACGCTGCCTTAACGATGAGAGATATATGATTATGTTCTAGAGAAAAGTTGTAGAGCTTAATAATGCCTACAAAAAAGTCAGCGACAGCATATGTCTAACTTTTATATTTAAGTCACAAAAAGTAGTTTTTTATATTAAAAAAATTATTTAAATCGGTAGGTTATGTTTATTGGTCATATTATCAACAATTATGAATTCTTATCAAAATAAGTAAATTTATCGTCTAAAATGTTTAAAATAAAAGACTTTTCCCTTTTACTGCATATAATTTGAACAAATGGTTAAAGAGATAATACAACATATTCGTATGTATGGACGAATCTGAGCGAGCTGTTTATCTGTTTTTCTCTTTGTACGGGCTAATCTCCAGATCTATTGGACCTATTTAAATGAAATTTTGCATGGTGGTACCTTATATCCCCGGACAACATCTTGTATACTTTTAATCCCGGAAAATTAAAGAGTTCCCGTGGGATAGTTAAAAGACTATAACAACTTATACAGCTTAGTACACAAAAACTACTGATTGGATTTTAATGAAACTTTACAATAATATAGTTCATACATGACAAAAACAAATCAGCTACTTTTCATCCCGGAAAATTAAAGAGTTTCCGTGGGATAGTCAAAAAACTATAGTAACTTATACAGCTTAGTACGCAAAATAACTGATTGGATTTTGATGAAACTTTACAATAATATAGTTCATACATCAGAATAACAAATAGGTAACTTTTTATCCCGGAAAATTGTATTTTTCCCGTGGGATAGATGTTTTTGTTTATTTGTAACGTATTATGTACACAACATAGACCCCAAAACAATAGTTATTAAAAAATTTCCTAATTGTCTGTTTGCCTGTATGTCTGTTTGTCTGTTTTTGTGTGTGCGTTTTACGCGAAAAGTAATGTACTAATTTCAACGAATTTTGGTGAAGTGATAACTTATTACTCGAGTCAACATTTAGGGTACCTTTTGTATGTATGTATGTTGTATTCAGCCCTTTTTAACACATGCACGGGCCTCCCTTCAGTACGAGGTGGATCAGGCCATAGTCCACCACGCTGCCCAAGTGCGGGTTGGTGGACTTCACATGTCTTTCGAAAACTTGCTAGGTTATGTCAGACATGCAGGTTTTCCTTCACCGTTACGACAAGTGGTAACTGTGTTAGAAATGATTCGCATATGAAAATATCACTCGGTTTCCCAAGTGAGCGCGTTACCACTGGGATACCACTGCCTAGATACCTTTTACTTAAAGAAAATCTTTCTTTCCCACGGGAAAATACAATAACTGGTTTTATCGAGTCCTCCCTAGAAACCTTCCTCTGACTAAGCCTTAAGACATACATCAAGACAATATACTAAAAAATTGTAGGTCTTGAAAAGTCCTACAGAAAAGTTGTGAATAGTATATGTCTATCTTCTAAGTTACACTCGCAATATTTATTTTTATCTATACCTATAATAAAACTTAGTCAAATCGATGTGCGCGTTTCACGCAAAAAGTACTCAACCAATTTTAACTTAATTTTGTAGTCATAAAACTTAGTGCTCGGGTCAACATTTAGAATACTTTTTACGACAGGCAAATTACTCATTCCCACGGGAAAATACAATAACTGGTTCTATCGAATTGTCCTTAGAAATTTATTGGCTAACGTTGGCTCAACCTTAAGAGATAGATCAAAACATTGTACAAGAAAATTGTAAGTCTTAAAAAGGTCTATAGAAAAGTTCTACATAGTATATGTCTATCTCCTAAGGTACACTCGCTATAACTATTTTCATTATTATATATTTCTGTTTTATTATACGTTATTTATTCTATCTGAATATAGGTACATATATGAATAATAAAACTGTAGAGGTCGAATGTCTGTACATAGATGGTAAAAAAAATTGCTAAAAAACGAGACAGTTATCTTCTTACATCCCGTAAGGAGAGAAATAGAACAAATCTAGATTTTTCAATTTTTTTGTTTTTCTGTCTGTTTGTCTGTTCGTACGGGCTAATCTCCGATACTATTGGACCTATTTAAATGAAATTTGATACTTTTCATTCCGGAAAATTAAAGAGTTCCCGTGGGATAGTTAAAAAATTATAGTAACTTATACAGCTCAGTGCACAACAACTTATGTACCTAATTTAGTAAAATTTGGCATGCTGATACCTATACCTTATAATGCAGCTCAAACAACAGGTTACTTATTTTATTTTTATCCCGGAAAAATGAACGGTTCCCGTGGGATAGATCTTTTTGTGTTTTTCTAGAGGTGAACCCGAGCGAAGCGAGGGTGAGCCGCTAGTTATAATATATAAATGAATTTTTTTAATTGAATTCTTAATTATACTTAGACTATAGAAATAAGAAGATATACAACTAAAACTACTTAATTTAGTAACAACAATGCAATTATAAGCGAATTGAGAGACATTTCTAAAAATTTTATATATATATTCCAATGAGTTATTAGACATTATTACTTCTTGTATATCAATTTACACAACGACGATCGATTATATATATATATTGTTTTTTTTTTGGTTTGGGTTAGGTTTGACGAAAAATATTCCAATGAGTTATTAGATACGACGATCGATTATATATATATATATATTATTTTTTTTGGTTTGGGTTAGGTTTGGCGAAAAATATTCCAATGAGTTATTAGACATTATTACTTCATGTATATCAATTTACACAACGACGATCGATTATATATATATTGTTTTTTTTTTGGTTTGGGTTAGGTTTGGCGAAAAATATTCCAGTGAGTTATTAGATATTATTACTTCATGTATATCAATTTACACAACGACGATCGATTATATATATATTGTTTTTTTTTTGTTTGTTTTTTTTTGTCAGATCGTCAGAAAGTCAGATGTCAGATGTCATATCTGAGTGGGGGGTGTTAGGTTTTTTTCGTTACGGAATTTCTGGATTCGGTCCCCACGCTCAAGGCCCGCGATAGAAGCTATGCAATAGCTTAAAAAAATATTGATTCCTCTAGAATTGTAATTACCTGATCGCCGGTAAACAAAATTACGGCCGTCGGAACCATGCAAAAAAATTTTGCTTTCGTCAGTAATAAGAACCTTCTTCCACTGCTCCAAATTCCAATTCACGTGATCTCGGGCAAAAAGTAATCTTGCAATTCGATTTGCAGGGGTGAGTTTGGGGCCAGTTGCGTTAGTTTTGGTTAGGTTTGGGTTAGGTTTGGCGAAAAATATTCCAATGAGCTATTAGATATTATTACTTCATGTATATCAATTTACAAAACGACGATCGATTATATATATATATTGTTTTTTTTTTGTTTTTTGTTTGTTTTTTTTGTCAGATCGTCAGAAACGTCAGATGTCAGATGTCAAATCTGAGTGGGGGGTGTTAGGTTTTTTTCGTTACGGAATTTCTGGATTCGGTCCCCACGCTCAAGGCCCGCGATAGAAGCTATGCAATAGCTTAAAAAAAT
>OV170230.1:26227687-26249202 GCA_921882275.1 Brenthis ino
TGTGTGTGTGTTTGTCATGTGTGTGTGTGTGTGTGTCATGTGTGTGTTTCATGTGAGTGTTTGTCATGTGAGTGTGTGTCATGTGTGTGTGTGTGTGTGTGTGTCATGTGTGTGTGTGTCATGTGTGTGTGTCATGTGTGTGTGTGTCATGTGTGTGTGTGTCATGCGGGTGTGTGTGTGAGTCATGTGTGTGTGTGTCATGCGTGTGTGTGTCATGCGTGTGTGTGTGTGTCGTGTGTGTGTGTGTGACGTGTGTTTCATGTGTGTGTGGCTCATGTGTGTGTGTGTGTGTGTCATGTGTGTCACGAGTGTCATGTGTGTCATGTGTGCCATGTGTGTCATGTATGTGTGTCATGTGTGTGTGTGTGTGTGTGTGTGTGTATGCGCGCCATGTGTGTGTGTCACGTGTGTGTGTGTGTGTCTCATGTGTGTCACGAGTGTCATGTGTGTCATGTGTGCCATGTGTGTCATTGTGTGTGTCATGTGTGTGTGTCATGTGTGTGTGTGTGTCATGTGTGTGTGTGTGTCATGAGTGTGTGTCATGTGTGTCATGTGTGCCATGTGTGTGTTATGTGTGTCTTGTGTGTGTGTCATGTGTGTGTGTCATGTATGTGTGTTTGTCATGTGTGTGTGTCATGTGTGTGTGTGTCATGTGAGTGTGTGTCATGTGAGTGTGTGTCATGTGTGTGTGTGTCATGTGTGTGTGTGTCATGCGTGTGTGTGTGTGTGTGTGTGTGTGTGTGTGTGTGTGTGTGTGTGTGTGTGTGTGACGTGTGTTTCATGTGTGTATGGCTCATGTGTGTGTGTGTGCGTCATGTGTGTCACGAGTGTCATGTGTGTCATGTGGGCCATGTGTGTCATGTATGTGTGTCATGTGTGTGTGTGTGTGTTTGTGTCATCTGTGTGTGTGACATGTGTGTGTGTGTGTCATGTGTGTGTGTCATGTGTGTGTGTCATGTGTGTGTGTGTGTGTGTCATGTGGGTGTCATGTGCGTGTGTCACGTGTGTAAGTGTCATGTGTGTGTGTGTCATGTGTGTGTGTGTCATGTGTGTTTGTGTCTGTCTTGTGTGTGTGTGTCATGTGTTTTGTGTCTGTCGTGTGTGTGTCTGTCATGTGTGTGTCTGTCATGTGTGTCATGTGTGTGTGTTTGAGTGTCTGTCGTGTGTGTGTCATGTGTGTGTGTGTGTCATGTGTGTGTGTGTGTGTGTGTGTCACGTGTGTGTGTGTGTGTGTGTGTGTCTCATGTGTGTCACGAGTGTCATGTGTGTCATGTGTGCGATGTGTGTCATGTATGTGTGTCATGTGTGTGTGTTTGTGTGTGTCATGTGTGTGTGTCATGTGTGTGTGTGTGTCATGTGGGTGTCATGTGTGTGTGTCATGTGTGTGTGAGTGTCATGTGTGTGTGTGTCATGTGTGTGTGTGTGTCATGTGTGTGTCTCATGTGTGTGTCTGTCATGTGTGTCATGTGTGTGTGTTTGAGTGTCTGTCGTGTGTGTGTCATGTGTGTGTGTGTGTCATGTGTGTGTGGCTCATGTGTGTGTGTCATGTGTGTGTGGCTCATGTGTGTGTGTGTGTGTGTGTGTCATGTGTGTCACGAGTGTCATGTGTGTCATGTGTGCCATGTGTGTCATGTATGTGTGTCATGTGTGTGTGTGTGTGTCATCTGTGTGTGTGTGTGTCATGTGTGTGTGTCATGTGTGTTTGTGTCTGTCGTGTGTGTGTGTGTGTGTGAGTGTGTCTGTCATGTGTGTTTGTCATGTGTGTTTGTGTCTGTCGTGTGTGTGTGTGTGTGTGAGTGTGTCTGTCATGTGTGTGTGTATCTGTCGTGTGTGTGTGTGTGTGTGTGTGTGTGTGTGTGTGTGTGTGTGTGTGTGTGTGTGTGTGTGTGAGTGTCTGTCTGTTTCTGAAGTAAAGTAGAAAGCGCTTACGCAAAAAGATTATGAAGAACCATATTTAAAGAGAAGGATTAAAATAATCATTGAATAGTTTTAATTCGGCCATCCCAACTTTAACATTTCACAATAATTCCAATTAGGGAACAAAATTTCATTAGAAAATGAAATAATTAACAAATTACATTGAGGGCATTCGAAAAATAATTTATAAGGTACATCAAACGCTCAAACACAACGCAAACGTTTAATGTGATTGTGTTTGACCTTTGTAAGATGTATTGCGAAGGAGATGCCGTTATGATCAGAAGAAGTTCGCCAGTCATCCACCAGATCGAGAAGCTCAGGCGATGCAGTCGTGATGTCCACAAAGCTGGTGTACCTCTGTGCGCCCCTTACTACGTCAAAGGTGGAAATATCCCCCCCCTGTTCAGTATGTCTAAGTCGAGGTCTTCTAGGGTACCACACAGCTCTTCGCCGCGGCTATCCGTGACGGGGCTACCCCACCACATGATTTTGGCGTTGCAGTCTCCTGCTACTAACCATTTTGTGGCTCCCAACTCTGTTCGGATCTTGCGCAGGTGTGCCAGATGAGGGTCCATAGGCTGGTCGGGCTCGAAGTAGAGCGAAACCAGGGTAATCTCCCATGCACTGGTTCGGATCCCCACCACTGCGATGTTGTTCGTGGTGAGTTTCGGGTATTGTGTGATGTGAAGGTCAGAATTGAAGACAATTATTGCTGCCTTAACAGTACCCTCCCCGTTGTCGGTGCATTGGAAGACCCTTATACCACTCCGACCCGATACCCTACTCTCTCTACCGGCGTATGGTTCCTGCATTAACGCCACCTGAACTCCGCCCTTTTCGGCTTCAAGCAGGAGCTCGGTAAGTCTGAGTTTCTTACGCTGGAGGTTCGCTTGCAGAAATTTAATTGCCACTGTGTCGACCGGCACAACCTTAGCAATACGCCACTGCCGAGCGGGCCAATTCGTCCCACTTCCGTCTAACTGGGCAGTCACTGCTGAATGTATTGTGGTCTCGATTCTCAAACTTCGCCTTGAGACAGTTTCTGCATGAGGGCGGGGTTGCCTCAGCCCATTCGGTACATTTCGTCTTAAGATGTGGACCTCCACAGTGACTGCATACGTCTGTCTTTTCCGTACAGATTTTTTTTTTTGCTGTGACCATAGCCGAGACAACGAGAACATTGAATCAGTGGGGACTGATCCTCCGCTCTGACCCTTTGGAGGTCTATGTGGACGCTGCCCATACCTGTGATCCGATTCCAGAGAATGGGCGAGGTGCTCAGGACCACGTTTTCCATTTGCGCGTTCCGGGTCGGTTTCCTATACTTGACAAGGATCCGGTCGTCTTCGCTATTGAGGCCGTCAAAGATACTCTTGTTTTGGTTCTTCAGGGCTTTGACTATATCCTCATCGGTGTTCACCTTTAAGACGCCTCTGAGGATCACGAGTGGGTCTCTGTTCTTAACATCCTCAACAACGAAGCCGGTTCCTTTTTTCAGTTAGCCGTTCCTTAGCCTTCTTTCTTTCTTCTGTGGAGTTGAACCCCATGACGATCTTTCTATCACGTGCTTTCCTTACTCTCTCAACTTTTACCCATCCTTCTTTCGCATCGATTGTCTGTCGTACCTTATCTAGAACCTCGTCACTAGTCTAAGTTTAATTTTTCGACGTAACAAACATCGAGTGAATTGCGCCCTGTACCTGTTGTGGCGATTTCGATGCCACCACATTCGCGTAGGTCTTTTGCTCTATTGTATTCTGGCACTTCGCTGGCGAACAGCAACTGGTTGCTCTTGGAGGTCTGTCAATTTCCGGGAGTTCTCCATCAAGAGTCGAGTGTGCTCATCGAGCTTGGCACTAATGCCAGACTCCTGGTCCACCGCAGATGCAGAGCCGGTGTCCTC
Organism: Brenthis ino; assembly: GCA_921882275.1. Lineage (NCBI taxonomy): Eukaryota > Metazoa > Arthropoda > Insecta > Lepidoptera > Nymphalidae > Brenthis > Brenthis ino. The sequence continues at coordinate 26,231,511 of OV170230.1, forward strand.
TGTCAACGACCTTACAACCCCGGCGTCCCCGGGTCCCCCACAGGCACACTCAGCCTCCGATGTTGTCATCATTTTTATAATTATTTTTATAATAATTTCTCTGAGTTTATCGAAGGAAGCCGACATGGTGTTTTTGTATTCGGTTTTAAGATTTCTTGATTGATCAAGCGCTGTTTTCGCTTCTCCGATGATTATGTCGGCTTCTTTCATTATGTCACTATAGATAATAGCCTTAGTATTTTTTTTTTTTTTTTTTTTCCGGTCCTTTTCCTACCTCTTTTTTTTTTTTTTTTTTTTTTTTTTTTTTTTTTTTTTTTTTTTAAATTACTGGCGGCATTAACACTTCCTTAAGGCTTCGTCGAGCCGGCATATTCATCTTTGAAGGCGTCTTAGGTTAGGTGAGCTCACTCCCTCCGCCGATTTAGTTGGTGTTATAATAATGTTTCTTAAAATTTTAAATTGGTCGATTCTAAAAGGAGTAAGATAAAAAATTTATACTAGTCTATTCCTGCAAACACCGATTGTAAAAGAAAATTCAGTAAAAAACTTTTCAGAAGCAAAATAAAATTAATTTAAATCCCCAAGGTCACTAAAATCTATATAGTAAATGAAAAAAAGGGAAAGTGGGGGGGCCTTTTTTTCGATTTCCCGGAGTATATCGGGGAAATAAACCATGGGGATGTATATAAGACGTAATTACAATGTATTTAAAACAATTTTAGACGAAATTTAGACAAAAATATTTTTTTAACGTAATTATAATATATAAATGAAATTTTTTAATTGAATTCTTAATTATACTTAGACTATAGAAATAGGAAGATATACAACTAAAACTACTTAATTTAGTAACAACAATGCAATTATAAGCAAATTGAAAGACATTTCTAAAAATTTTATATATGCAATGGTTTCAGGAAGTTAGGTTTCGGAAACCTAACTTCCTGAAACCTAACTTCCCGAAACCTAACTTACGGAAACCTAACTTTTGGAAACCTAACTTCCCGAAACCTAACTTCCTGAAACCTAACTTCCCGAAACCTAACTTCCCGAAACCTAATTTTCCGAAACCTAACTTTCGGAAACCTAACTTCCCGAAACCTAACTTTCTTAAACCTAACTTTCCGAAACCTAACTTTCGGAAACCTAACTTCCCGAAAACTAACTTTCGGAAACCTAACTTCCCGAAACCTAACTTTCTTAAACCTAACTTTCCGAAACCTAACTTTCTGAAACCTAACTTCCCGAAACCTAACTTTCTTAAACCTAACTTTCCGAAACCTAACTTACGGAAACCTAACTTTCGGATATAACTTTACGAAACCTAACTTCCGGAAACCTAACTTCCCGAAACCTAACTTTCGGAAACCTAACTTACGGAAACTTTACTTCCCGAAACCTAACTTCCTGAAACTTAACTTCCCGAAACCTAACATTCGGAAACCTCACTTACGAAAACCTAACTCTCCGAAACCTAACTTACCGAAACCTAACTTCCCGAAACCTAACTTCCCGAAACCTAACTTTCGGAAACCTAACTTACGGAAACTTTACTTCCCGAAACCTAACATTCGGAAACCTAACTTACGAAAACCTTAAAGTTAGGTTTCGGGAAGTTAGGTTTCGGGAAGTTAGGTTAGGTTAGGTTAGGTTAGGTTAGGTTAGGTTAGGTTAGGTTAGGTTAGGTTAGGTTAGGTTAGGTTAGGTTAGGTTAGGTTAGGTTAGGTTAGGTTAGGTTAGGTTAGGTTAGGTTAGGTTAGGTTAGGTTAGGTTAGGTTAGGTTTTTTTTTTTTTTAGAGAGTTATTAGTTGTTTGTGTAACTCGCGGTGCTAATGGGTTACACCACGAGGCACAACATGTTTAGGTTTGCGGCTGTGTTATGACGTTTGTTCCATTGAACTCTTTTAAACAATTGACAATGCCAGTCAAGAGCTCAACAAACGTTCCAATTGTGGACTCGTTGGTGATGATTTGGGAGAGATCAAAATGATCTATATCAAAATAGTTGCATGTGAGTGCATGTTTTGAGCGTAGAGATGAAAAGCGAGGGCATTCTGCAAAGAGATGCCTCCAGCTTTGTAGCGTGGATCCATCGCAAGGACAGGAGTCCTCGCCGACTATATTGAACCTGTGGAGGTATTCCTTGTGAAAGCCATGATTGGATAGAAATTGAGTAACTGCAAAGACAGGTTTTATGGAATGAAGAAATTCTAGAAGGGAAGAGTAAGAAGGAAGAAGGGATTTGGTGTATAGACAATGGGAGGGATTTTCGTACAATTCTTGAGATGCGGAAGAGCATTTGAGTTTATTGAGGTGTTTAATATGGCTGATAGGCACAGCGTAGTAATCAGGAGAGCGGTGGAGATTGGCTGCCGCTTTAGCTGCAGCATCCGCCTGTTCATTTCCATCGAGTCCTACATGAGCTTTAACCCAGGCGAACTCAACGGAAAGTCCAGATGATCGGACTGAGTGTATGCTCTTATGGATGCTGACAGCAAAAGAGTTGTGACTATTGCGATTGGATAATTCTGTAAGCCCAGACATACTATCAGAAAGAACTATGGTTTTTGAAAGTTTTTTAACTAAAATGAATTTGCAGGCCTCCTCAATAGCAAGTAACTCCGCCTGGAAGACTGAACAACAATCATGAAGCTTGAGCTTTCTTACCGCAGGGTTAGGTTAGGTTAGGTTAGGTTAGGTTAGGTTAGGTTAGGTTAGGTTAGGTTAGGTTAGGTTAGGTTAGGTTAGGTTAGGTTAGGTTTTTTTTTAGAGAGTTATTAGTTGTTTGTGTAACTCGCGGTGCTAATGGGTTACACCACGAGGCACAACATGTTTAGGTTTGCGGCTGTGTTATGACGTTTGTTCCATTGAACTCTTTTAAACAATTGACAATGCCAGTCAAGAGCTCAACAAACGTTCCAATTGTGGACTCGTTGGTGATGATTTGGGAGAGATCAAAATGATCTATATCAAAATAGTTGCATGTGAGTGCATGTTTTGAGCGTAGAGATGAAAAGCGAGGGCATTCTGCAAAGAGATGCCTCCAGCTTTGTAGCGTGGATCCATCGCAAGGACAGGAGTCCTCGCCGACTATATTGAACCTGTGGAGGTATTCCTTGTGAAAGCCATGATTGGATAGAAATTGAGTAACTGCAAAGACAGGTTTTATGGAATGAAGAAATTCTAGAAGGAAGAGTAAGAAGGAAGAAGGGATTTGGTGTATAGACAATGGGAGGGATTTTCGTACAATTCTTGAGATGCGGAAGAGCATTTGAGTTTTATTGAGGTGTTTAATATGGCTGATAGGCACAGCGTAGTAATCAGGAGAGCGGTGGAGATTGGCTGCCGCTTTAGCTGCAGCATCCGCCTGTTCATTTCCATCGAGTCCTACATGAGCTTTAACCCAGGCGAACTCAACGGAAAGTCCAGATGATCGGACTGAGTGTATGCTCTTATGGATGCTGACAGCAAAAGAGTTGTGACTATTGCGATTGGATAATTCTGTAAGCCCAGACATACTATCAGAAAGAACTATGGTTTTTGAAAGTTTTTTAACTAAAATGAATTTGCAGGCCTCCTCAATAGCAAGTAACTCCGCCTGGAAGACTGAACAACAATCATGAAGCTTGAGCTTTCTTACCGCAGTCCGCCTCCCAGATGGATCGAATACTACGAAGGCTGCTCCTACTTTATCGGCATGCTTACTACCATCTGTGTAAATTTTCCAGGAATCACAATGCCCTACCATATCTGAAAGTTCGGATGCAGATGATATTTCCAGAAATTTGATTCCGATTCTCTCAGAAGGGTGTAAAAGAGTTGTAGGAGGGCAGAGCTTCTCGACTGGGACGTCATCAGGCAAGTGCGAGGTGACGCCCAGGAGTTTAGACCTTTCTGTATCGGATATGGATTCTACTTTGGATGGAAGGGGTGTAAGTTGGGCAAGAGAAATTGAGGCAACAGTACTTATGGTCCTGAAGCCTTGTATCATTTTGATGGCAAAAAGCCGTTGTAAAGAGAGTAATCGCTGGACAATATATTGATATTTGAGAGCGCGCGACCATATAGCCGCTCCATAACACACGATAGGCTCTATCACCATAGAGTATATTAAGCGCACATTTTCAGGATGTATGCCCCAAGTAGGTCGGATAAATAAGCAAAGCCTGTGATATAGCTTTTGTACTTTGTCGATAATATAGTCTACATGCTTAGTGAATGAAAGTCGATTGTCGATGAGTATTCCCAGATATTTAATATGGTCAACGAATAGAAGCTGTTGTTGCCTCATATGAATTTGGCAGCTTGTGGCGCGGGTTGTAAAGGCAATAGCTTGAGTTTTGTCGGGACCTAATTCTAGCTTAACTCTCTCGCCCCAGCCGTGAATTCGTTCCAGGGCCAAGTTGACATTTTGCTCGAGTGAGTTGACACATTTATTATGTGCTATAAGTAGCACATCATCGGCATAAGCTTGTAGCCTACATCCATCCGGCATTGGCATAAATAAGAGTTCATCCAGGACAAGATTCCACAAAGTGGGCCCGATTACAGACCCTTGGATGCAACCTCTAGTCATGAATTTTCTGACCCTAGTGTCAGCGAAGTTGATTTGAATTTCGCGGTCTTCGATATAGCTCAGAAGGAGCCGATACAGGTTACTGGGGCAATTACTGTCTCTTAGCCTTTTGAAGATCGCCGGCCACCAGGCGCGGTCGAAGGCGGATTTGATGTCTAGAGAGACAGCAATCACCTGTTCACCTGCGGACTTAGCAGAGTTAACAAGTTCAAGTGCGTTGTTTATAGCCATTACTGTAGAGATTTGAGTTTTGAAGCCATACTGGTTTGAGGAGGAGGTGTTATTTTTCTGCATGTGATATGTGAGCCTATTATTAATTAAACGTTCGAGGAGCTTAGCAAACACATTGAGGAGGCCGATCGGTCGAAACTAGAGAGAGAGCTGTATTCAGGTTTTCCAGGTTTCGGTATTATTTTTGCGGTTGCAACTTTCCAACAATTTGGAAAATGTTCGAGTCGGAGGCAACAATTGAGAATTCCGGAGATCTCCTGCGGAAACCACCTGCCCACCCAATAGCAGATGTCAGCGTAAGGTGATCAACGCCAGGTGCTCTCTTTGAATTCATACTCTGAAGGCTATCCAGTATCTCGTCCAGAGTAAACGGAGGTCTGAAGGCGAGTTAATGGGCTTATACATATCATTGCGAAGAGCGATTTGTGTATCCGTATCAATGGTGTCGTCGGGGTAGAACCTATCGAGGAGAGCACGTGCGGTGTTGTTGGAGTCCTTAGTATAAGTGCCGTCGTCCAAGCGCAGTGTGGATGGAGCTTGTGCGAGTGGCCGTGTTTAATTATGCGATTCGTAACCGACCAGACGTCCTCCTTCTTTTGTCTGCCGCAGAAGCCTCTGAAGTCTTCAGTAGACGCGGCACAAAAGGCGTCAGAGTATTCACGTCTGAGCCGATTACGTTCTTCGATCAGTTGTTCGAGTGGTTGTTTACGACGGACGGCTTTAGACAGTTTGTGATGGCTTCTGATGACAGATTTTTTGAGTTGCTCAAGGTTGTCGTTCCACATGGAGCACGCTGTGGGGGACCGCGGGACTTCGGAAGCAGTTTGTCGCAGGTGAGTTGGACGGAGGAGATGAAGTCGTTAATGTATTCATTTAAATTGATGGTGTTCATGTCGTCAAAGTTGGGACGCGAAGGTAAATGCAGACTCATCTCTGCTTCAAAACGCTCCCGAAGTGACTCCCATTTTACTGTGCCAGTGTTGTATTTGTAGGTGGAGAGTTTAAGACTTTTAACCGGTTTTTCAATGCCAAGAGATACACGGAAGCGAACGGCGTTATGGTCAGACGATGGACAGATGCTCTCATCTACCGTCCAATCCACAACGTTAATGACGGAGTTGCTCACGAGAGTAAGATCAACAATGGAGTCCCGTGGGACACCATGTGTCACAGTGTGAAAGGTGGGAGTGTCACCGACGTTGCAGACTGTGAGGTCTCGGGCGACCACCAAATTGGCAATGTCCTGGCCTCTGCTGTTGTCAGATCGGGAGCCCCAGAACGCATGCCAGCCGTTGAAATCCCCGCAAATAACGTGCTTGGAGTCGGGAGTTTAGCATTAGAAATTGCTCAAGTTTGTCGATGGTGTTATGTTCATCATTGCGGGGCTCAACGTAAAACGGATGTGAGATAGACGTTGTTGCCAGTGCGGTCTCTTATGCGGACTATGCAGATGTTAGAATTCGAATGTTCAGAGACCCCAAGTGTTGATGCGAAATTTTCGCGAACAAGGATAGCGGCCTTGACAGCGTGACCAGTGTGAAACTGATACGTCGTGAAGCCGGGTATGGGTTTTAGACGTTCGGTGTTAGAAGTATAGGGTTCCATAACGAATGCCACGTGGCACTCGGAGTTGTTGAGATGAACGGAAAGTTTCGTGAGTTGCGTTGCGGCTGCGTGCAAGATTGATCTGTGTGCATATAAGTTTGAAAGAGGATGGATGAGAGTGAGAATTATTAGACCTAATAACCATAGTTAGTACGGGAACGAATTGTTTGAAGCATGAAGGAGATTCGAGGACATTCTTGGAAGTGGCACTGTGATCAGTCTTGCATTTGGTGTTATTATTTTTGGAGTGTTCGACGCAATTGTGACATTGTGTCTTGTCAGTATTGTCCTTTTCCGGACAACTGCGGAACTCATGTCCAGGGAGAGAGCAGTGAGAGCATACTGTCACTTGACGGTCACACCTAGCTTTGGTGTGCCCGAATTGGAGGCACTTGTAGCATTGGAGTAAAGGCACATAGTCCTCCGCGTGTACTCGATGGTGGTCAAGGTTTAGTTTGACCCGCGAAGTGATAGCCTTCCAGACGGGGGGTGAGGTCATAAAGACCGCATTGTATAATCGCTTGTTGCGGTTTGCCCTCTTAAAGCGGAACATAAGGTCACCGTCCGACACAATGGCACTCTTGATTTCCGGGTTTTGGTTCCTAAGGATACCAACGAGTTCGTCAGCTAGAATGTCTTGGGGTACCCCTTTGAGCACTACCATAGGACTGAGCATCTTGGATGCCTCAGCCGCTACAGAGCACTCTGGGCGTTTAAGTTTCTCTAGGGTCTCGTCTCGGTGCCCCTCACTATCAAATTCTACTCGGATTTTGTTTTTTGAAATGTATTTGACGTTAGCCGGAGCAAAAGTCGTGTCTCGGAAGGAGACCGAGGCCTTAAAATTTTTGTAGGTCTCTGCTGAGCTAAGAACGCTTTTCTTAGAGGAGACAATAAGGGCTGGTTTGGTTTTAAGTTTCACTTGAGGAGTGGATGCATCTCCCTTGGCAGTGCCGCCGCTGCAGCCCGCCTGCGCATAGGTAATGGAGGGGCCCGTCTTTTTCCTTAACTTCTTCTATGGTGGAACTGACTTGGTGAATCTTGACTTTAACGTCTTCGATATGGGATATTATGGCAGCATTGGAATCGGAATTATTGTTAATATTGAGTTGGGCTTTCCTAATTTCCTCTAGTATAGCTGTATTTTCCTGAATGTGAGTTTGAATTTGCCTCTGTACTTCTTTAATATCTGCCAAGGTCACACCGTTGGCAGCACCGGAGTCTAGACTTACGGATGCAGGCACGGAAGCAGTGGAAGCGGTGGAAGCCGACTGGTTCTTATTCCTTTCTCTCTCCAATTCAGCCTCCGCCTCCTTAGTGAGACGGTAAAGATTGTCTATGGCCTTGGTTACACCAATCTTAATATCGGTGCGAAGGTTGCGAGAGTTGGCCATGTGCGACTTGGGCGCTACTATTCCACATCTTCGCCTGCTGTGACCTGGGCTTTTCTGTTATGTCGGCCGGGATAGGTGTAACTTCTAAAGTTTCAATCGGTGCTTTAGCTTTTACTTTTTTAATTGCAGGTGCAGGTGCAGGTGCAAGGTGGAGCCTGTGTCGGCGGCTTGGGGGTGGAGAGCTCAATCATCGCTTCCCCCAAGCTTCGCCGGACCGGCGCATTCATACTAGTACCTGAAGGCGTCTTAGGGGGCGGGTTAACTCCCTCCGCCGATTTAGTAGGTGTTCTGATCATTTTATATTTACAATTTATTTATAACTAATGTATATAACTACTAGACTAACCGAACTTATTATTAAAATCTAGAAAAAATTTAAGAAAACTAACTTTTAGAAAAAAAAAAATTATGCCCAAGGTCACCAAAACCTATATGGTAAAGGAGAAAAGGGAGGGTGGGGGGGCTTTTTTTTTCGATTTCCCGTTAGAAAATCGGGGAAATGACTATGGATCGGTGTTGGTAATGTATAAACAAGTAATTTAAGGCCAAATTTGGCAAAGAAATTTGAAATTAAAAATATTTTTACGAAATAAAAATCTTAAAATGAAAATCTTAACTTATTAAGAAAATTATATTTAAACTATGCAAATATGATATAATACACCTAAAAATAACTATGCTAGTGGAAAACAAGTGAAAAGGACCGAGTATCAGACATATTGGGAAAATTTTAAATTGCAATCGGTTAGGTTAGGTTAGGTTAGGTTAGGTTAGGTTAGGTTAGGTTAGGTTAGGTTAGGTTAGGTTGGGTTTTGTTTGGCTTACCTTTCTGCGTTGTTGTTGGATGTTTTGGATATTGTTACGATTGTTTATGTTTACTGGACCTGTTTGATGCACACTTGATTTGATTTTTGGCTTGGATATACGGATTTTGGATTTTACTTACGATTTGGATTTTGTGTGTGTTTTCTTTGTGTTTGGGTGTTCTGGAGTGTCTGAGGCATGGACTCAGACACGTCCGAGGGTGCGGACACCGACTCGTCCGTGGGGCGTAAGCGGGCCCACCCTTTACCGCCTCTGGTTAGTTCCTCCGGGTCTGACACAGAGACGGAAATGACGGTTGGCGCCAGAGTAGTCAAGGCGCGCAAGGAGGCGTCCCAGAAGGGCGCTGGAAGTGCAGGGGGTTCGGGCGTTGCTCGCGCGCGCCGCGAACTGAAAAAACTGGAGGAGGAGGACCGTGAGGTTGAGTTCGAGAGGCGTCTCAACCAGCGGACCTACCGAAAGACTGGCGCGGCTGCGCCAACGGACTCTGAGGCGTCGGGATCTGAAGCCCCAGCCCAGAGGGACCCGGCCGAGCAGACGGCCGAAGAGCTTAGGGAGCTCGCCAGCAGGAGCGTGGCGGCAGTTCTAGAGGTGGCCCAAAAATCGGGCAATTTAAAAGGGACCATGCAGAAGGCGCTGAAGGAGTCTGCCGCCTACGCTGCAAAAGATTGTGGAGGCGCTAGCGGGGCGTAACGGTGGCGGAGGAGGTTGCGCACCTCCAAAGGGACAATGCTCGCCTTCGCCGTGAGACGGAGGGGCTGAAGGCGGAGCTAAAGGCCCACCGCCGGGAGTTTTGTGAGATCCGGAAGGAGCTCTCGGCGACCAAGGCCGGCCCCTCTGATTCCTTTGCGGGGGACTGGCTGGAGGAAATCAGGGCCTCCATTGTTGCCTCGGTGGGGACTCTGATTGACGCCCGATTCGCCGGGATAGAGGAACGCCTTCTCCCGGCGAAGACCATGCGTCCCCCGCTTGCGGCGGACAGGCGCCGCGAGGCTGCTGCGCCGGTGGCTGCCCCGAGCCCGGCCCCGAGATCCTCCCCCCCGAGGCAAGTGCCAGCGCCGGCTGTGGCCATAGCAGACGGGGGTTCTGCAGCCCAGGGTGGCAAGGGAAAAGGGAAGGGAAAGGGTAAGGGGAAGGCTGTGGCTCCTGCGCGCCCGCTTCCACCTGCCCCTGTGGCGGCTGCCCGAGCTGCTCCTCCATCGCCGGTTGCTGGGCCGAGTCGCCCCGCTGCCCCTCAGGAGGACACCTGGGCCACGGTGGTGAGGAAGGGCAAGGGGAAGGGAAAGAGGACGGCCCCTCCCGCTCCAGCCACTGCACCAGTGGCATCGAAGGCCCCAAAGGCCCCCCAGGCTCCACAAAAGCCTAAGGTTCCCGCCCAGCCGCGTACGGCCGCGGTGATTATAACGGTCCCGCAGGAGGCCGTCGCGAAGGGGGTCACCTATGCGAGGGTCCTGGAGAGGGCCCAACTTAGTGTGGACCTGAGGGAACTAGGCATCACGGGGGGCCTTTCTGTGAGGGTGGCGGCGACGGGGGCTCGGCTCCTGGAGCTTCCCTCCACTGTCGCGCCAGAGGTGGCGGATAGGCTGGCGGGCAAACTCCGCCAGGTCCTAGACGGGCTAGCGACCGTCTCGCGCCCCGCCAAGATGGCCGATCTCCGGGTTGATGGCCTGGACGATTCGGCCACTAAGGAGAAGGTGGCGGCGGCGGTCGCAAGGGGCGGCCAACTGCCCCGTGGACTCCGTCAAAGTCGGGGAGATCCGCACGGGGCGGGGTGGGGTAGGCTCGGTTGTGGTCAGGTGCCCAGCCACGGCGGCCAAGGTGGTGGTCGACTCCGGCAGGCTTCTCGTCGGCTGGAGCTCGGCCAAAGTGCAGGTCCTGGAGCAGCGCCCACTGCGCTGCTTCAGGTGCATGGGCATCGGCCACACCTGGCCTGTGTGCCCGTCCAGGGTGGAGAGGGGCCGCCTCTGCTACCGTTGTGGTGGCGAGGGGCACCAGTCCGCGGAGTGCAGCGCGAAGACCGTGCGCTGCGCCGTGTGCGCGGATGCGGGGCGCCCCTCGGGGCACATAATGGGCGGGGGCGACTGCCACCCGCCCGTTACGAAGGGGAAGACGGCCCAACGGACCAGGGCCGCCCCCGGAGTGAGTAGCCGCCAGGCTGGGGAGGAAGCGCGCATGTCCTCATAATGTCCGGACACCAGCGCTTCCTCCAGGGGAATTTGAACCACTCGGCCGGAGCGCAGGACCTTTTCCTGCAGTCCATGGCCGAGTGGGAGATAGACCTGGCGGCGGCCTGCGAGCCCTATTTTGTCCCTCACCAGCCGAACTGGGTGGGGGACCTAGAGGGCTCCGTGTCCATAGTGTCCTGGGAGCAGCACCGGCCCCCGTCTCTCGGCAATCGAGAGGGGCCAGGGACTCGTCGTGGCAGGGTGGGGAGAGTACGCCATTGTGGCGGTGTACTTCTCCCCCAACCGCAGGCCTGGCGGAGTTCGAGGTATTCCTTGACTCCGTCCGCGCTGCGGTCCTGCAGGCAGTCGCCGAGGCCCACTATCGTCCTCGGCGACTTCAATGCCAAGTCCTTGGCCTGGGGGAACCCCACGTCGGACGCTCGAGGGCGAGCGGTTCAGACGTGGGCCCTACTCTCCGGTCCTGTCCCTACTCAATGTGGGGACGGCGTTCACGTGCGTGCGGCAGCAGGGGGGGTCCGTGGTGGACCTAACGTTCGCCACCCCCGCCGTCGCACGCAACGTGATCAACTGGAGGGTAGAGGAGGAGGTGGAGAACCCTGTCGGACCACACTACGTCCGATTTGAGGTCTCCACCCGTCCGGTGCCGATGGACCGCCCAAGGGGGCCCTCTCGAGCGTTCCCGAGGTGGGCCCTGGGCCGGCTCGACACAGAGGCTGGCCAGGGAGGCGGCCATCGTCGAAGTTTGGAGCTCCCAGGGGAGTGTGGTGGGCGCCAGTTCCGATGTGGAGGAACTGGCTGGCCGCATTCGCGACGCCCTTACGAGGGTGTGCGATGCGGCCAATGCCGCGTGTTAGGCGGATGGACCGGCGTCGCCGGAGTGTCTATTGGTGGTCGCCCGAGATTGCACAACTTCGGGCGAACCTGCAATAGACACAGGAGGAGGTATGTGAGGTGTCGCAGGAGGAATGGCCTGGACCCTGTCCTTGAGAGCGAGCTGCGGGCGGCCTACAAGTCAGCAAAAAAGGCCCTGCAGCTCGCTATCAAGCCAGGCCAAGCGGCGGCCCGCCAGGAAATGCTGGCGGGCCTGGATCGGGATCCGTGGGGGCGCCCGTACATCAGCGCGCGGAACAAGCTCCGCGCGCATGGCGCCCCGGTCACGGAGACCACGCCGCCCGACGTCCTCCTGCGACTGGTGGGAGGGCTGTTCCCGGAGTCCTCCGGGCACGTCCCCCCGGTGATGTGTCCTCCCTCACGCCATGAGGGAGTCGATGAGTTCCCCCCAATCACCGAGGGGGAGATGGAGTTGGCCCGCGACAAACTGCGGGCCAAGAGGACGGCTCCGGGAACGGATGGTATTCCGGGGCGAGTTCTGTGCATCGCCCTGGAATACCTGGGTGGGGATCTTCGGGACCTCTTCAACGCATGTCTTCGCGTTGGACAGTTCCCGAAGATCTGGAAGGAGGGGTTGTTGTGCCTGTTGCCCAAGGAGGGTCGTCCTCTGGACTCCCCTTCGGCATACAGGCCAATCGTGATGCTGAGTGAGGTGGGCAAGCTCTTCGAGAGAATTCTCGTTGCCCGTCTTACTCGGCATCTCGAGGAGGTGGGGCCGGGCCTTTCAGAGGCTCAGTTCGGGTTCAGGGCGGGTCGGTCGACCGTGGACGCCCTGAACGCCCTGAAGGTTCGGTCCTTGGCCGCGGTGGAGGAGGGAGACGTGCTGCTAGCCGTCTCGTTGGACGTGGCCAACGCCTTCAACAAATGGGGCAAATGGGGTGGTCGGTCGGCGACGTGTCGACTGCGGGGTTCCACAAGGGGCCGTTTTGGGCCCGGTACTGTGGAACCTCGGGTATGACTGGCTCCTGCGTTGTCCGCTTCTCCCCGGGCTCGGTGTCATCGCTTATGCCGATGACACCCTCGTCACAGCCCGGGGGCGCTCTTACGAGCAGGCGGCACGCTTGGCCACAGTCGGCACCAACCTAGTCGTCGACCGTATAGGGATGCTGGGCCTGAGGGTCTCCGTCTCCAAAACGGAGGCCCTCCTCTTCCATGGCCCACGCAAGGGTGCCCCCCGCAACGCCTGTCTGCGGGTCCAGGGTAGGATGGTGGAGGTGCGGGCCCATATGAAATATTTGGGCCTGACCCTGGACGGACGCTGGACGTTCCGTGTCCATTTCGCCCAGCTCACCCCGAGACTGATCGGCGCCGCCTCGGCCCTCGGCAGACTTCTGCCGAATGTCGGGGGCCCTGGATCTCACTGCCGGCGGCTCTATGCCGGCATCGTGAGGTCCATGGCACTGTACGGTGCCCCCGTGTGGATTGACGCCCTCTCCGCGCCGAACAGGGCCCAACTGCGCAAGGCGCAACGGGTCCTTGCGGTGAGGGCGGTGCGGGGATACCGTACGGTGTCATTCACGGCGGCGACGCTTCTGGCGGGCGATCCGCCCTGGGACCTCCAGGCGGAGGTGCTCGCCGAAGTGTACCAGTTTCGGGGCGAGTGAGCGGGCTCGAGGGGAACGTCCAGCGCGGGAGGGAGTCGCTCGGATCAGGCGCCTAGCTGAACGAGGCACTGATCCGGCGCTGGTGGGAAGACCTGGGGACTCCAGCGGCTGGCTCGGCGACGTTGGGGGCGGTTCGTCCGTTCCTGTCTCGCTGGGTCAGGCGGCCACACGGCGTCCTGACGTTCAGGTTGACGCAGATGCTTACCGGGCACGGGTGCTTTGGTAAGTATCTGTGTCAAGTTGCGCGTCGGGAACCGTTGCACGTATGCCACGAGTGTGGTGCGTCCGAGGACACCTCGCACCACACCCTCGCGGTATGCGCCGCTTGGGCTCCCCAGCGCCATGCCCTGATGGCGGTAGTGGGTGGAGACCTGTCGTTGCGAAGCGTGGTGGGGGCCATGCTACGCGACGAGAGGTCCTGGTCGGCGATGGTCTCCTTCAGCGAGGCCGTCATCTCACTGAAGGAGACGGCGGAGAGGGAACGCGAGGCTAACGCCTTAGCAGACCCTCTTCGTCGCCGTCGGCTGGGGTGGAGGAGGCGCCGGTATGCGCATCTTCTCCCGCCACCCTAGAGGAGCTACTGCGGGGGGGTCTTTCGTTGACTCCCCTGCACGTCATCGGGGCGGTCGGATGCCCTGCGAACCGAGGGCATCCTGATTTAGGCGAGGCAGGCCCGCGGGGTACGGCCGTCCGCAGGGTGTTGCAGTGAATGTCGCAAGCGATCCTGCACACCCCATTGCACTGCGGCGACGGGTTCCGCTGTGGGTTTTAGTGAGTAGGAGTCTCACAGTACCCTACCCATTGACGGCCGGTAGGGTCCCCATGATGGGTTTTAGGTTAGGTTAGGTTAGGTTAGGTTAGGTTAGGTTAGGTTAGGTTAGGTTAGGTTAGGTTAGGTTAGGTTAGGTTAGGTTAGGTTAGGTTAGGTTAGGTTAGGTTAGGTTAGGTTAGGTTAGGTTAGGTTAGGTTAGGTTAGGTTAGGTTAGGTTTCCGGGGCAGAGGCTGACTGCTACCGGACGCGTCCCCCGGGTGGCGGATAGGGGAAGCCACTCGCGACTGTTTCCCCAGACAGGCGCTTGTGGTACCGGAGCAATCCGGCGCGGACCAACAGCCAGGAGGGGCAGGGGGAGCGGTTGTCAGGAGGGCGCCGTCTCCTTCTTGGAGGTAGCGCGGTGTCTCCGGCCGTTTCGCGGTAGGAGGCGCTGCGCGGGCCGTGCTGCCGGGGCTAGCCCGTCGGTGCGGCGGCTGGAGCGGGGCCAGTTCGGTGGTCCTGCGTCTGGCGTGGGTGTCGGCAGCCATCTTGGTCCGGAGGTGGGCCGACGGTAGGGGGGCCGCGGGGGAAGAGGAGTGTCGGTATGGCGATGCGCCGCTCGTCCCTATCTCCCGCGGCCTAGCGGGGCCACCACCGTTTATGGTTGGACGCGGTGGGGCTGTAGGGGAAGGGGAGTGTCGGCGTTGTCGCATCCCTCTACTCCTGCAGCCGTTTGGGGTGGGCTTGGAAGTGGCCCAATTTGGGTGTGGAAGGACAGGTTTAGGCCGCTTATTTTTGCAGGTTGCCCACTTCGGTGGGCGGTTTTGTGGGGCTGCTCCGGGTACTTCTCTGTTCAGCAGAGTGGACTTAGGAGCAGTCTCACGTTCAGGGTTGCAAGTCTTCCCATAATGGGGTCGTCTCGCTTGGAGCGGCCTGCCGCTCGGGGCGGCACGGTTGTTATGCGAAGCGGTCCGTGGCGTCCCACATGGCGGTCTGTGGGGGAAAGTTGGGTTTTAGTGGGTAGTACCGGTCTCATCTAGCCGGAGAGTCTCCACATAACCCCCTGGGGGGAAGTCGGGTGGTATACGTATTAGGATTTCCCAACATAAAAAAAAAAAAAAAAAAAAAAAAAAAAAAAAAAAAAAAAAAAAAAAAAAAAAAAAAAAAAAAAAAAAGGTTAGGTTAGGTTAGGTTAGGTTAGGTTAGGTTAGGTTAGGTTAGGTTAGGTTAGGTTAGGTTAGGTTAGTTTAGGTTAGGTTAGGTCTCAGGCCACTCAGGGCAGTTGCTGGACTGCTACTGGGCGCGTTCCCGGGTGGCGGATAGGGGAATGCCACCACATTGGTGGTACCGGTCTTGACCGGCGCGGACCAAAACCAGTAGGCATGGGCGTGCCTTTAGGGGTTTGTTAACCCCACGGCCTAAGGGAGCACACCCTGACAGAAAAGCGCGAGGTGGGGCGGGTCCGGCGGGTGCTTAATTGCGCAGCTTGACAAGCACTCATGTGCACCCCCCCCTCAACTCGTAATCCCGGTTTCTGGTGTCGTTGATCATGTCTAGCGGCCGGGACCGGGACCGAGGGCCCTGGCTTAATCGCCTGGGCTGCGAGGAAGAAAACCTCTCTAAAAAAATTACCCTAATCCCAAGCGGCGGAGCAGCGTGAGGGGATGCGTGGACGCCGATGCGAGGGGGGGGTGGGGGTGGGGGGTGGGGGGGGGGGGGTGGAAGTTTCGGTCACGACTGCTTCCCCCTCACTTGAAGTACCGGCCAACACTTGAGTGGGGTTACAGGTTGGTGCTTATCCGGGTGCAGGGTGCACCACTCGGATGGACGGAGTGGTTATTTCGCCCCATAATCGTGGGAACAATTATGGAACCTGTTTTAAAAATCAAAACCCAAATACTGAGGAGAGCCTTGGTGATGGGCGGAGTTGATGCCGAGGCCCGCCCGATCGGAAGGGTGGTGATTAAGTATTGGCCCGAGAAGGGTTGGAGTTAATAAAGAAAGCCTGTGAAAGGCGGAGTTTGTGTCGAGGGGCCAGAAACTGGTGGAGTTAGTTAGAGCAAGGCTCGCGAATGGAGTAAGGCAGCGTGCCTTCTAAGGTTCCTGTGACCTCAAGACAGGCGGAGTCAGTCGAGGGTTCACCAGAGGAGGATCAGGCAAAACTACAAACCAGTCGCTCTGAGAGGGTCGGCCGCCCACAACAGGCCAGTATGTGGGATTGGCGGAAGACAGCGAAGCCCTCATACGATGGCAAGGAAGGGAGGAACTTAGGCTCAGAGCCCAGAAGGAGGTGGCTGATAAGGCTGGCGGCCCTAAGAGCCAGGGCTCAGAGATCCAGCCCGTGCGCCCACTCACGCCAGGTGGAACCAACAAAGCGGTGGAGACCGGAACCACAGCAATGGAGCTCCAGGGGAAAATCACGAGTAGCCTGGAAGTGGATTGAGATAGGGTTGCCGCAAAATCTGGTAACCTGAAAGGTGGATTTGTGAAAGGCTCTCAAAGACGCGGCAGCGTGACAAATCGCAGAGGCCAGTGGAATCCTTAGGCAGAGCGGACGAGCAACCGAGGAGGTGTCACAGCTTCGGGCAAATAACGAGACGCTACAGATGGAGGTGATTCTGGGCTTAGGAAGGATGTGTGCAGAGATGAGGCTGGAGATAGAAAAGGGTCTGACGGGGGGGGGGGGGGGGGGAGCCAGCCCCACCCCGACACGCAACCACCCTCGGCGATTCCGGCACAGGGTACGGAGGAGGCTGGACACAAGCCATTATGCTCCAGGTAGGGACGCAATGTTTGAATTCGCGTTTGGAGGCTTTGCATGGTAACGTCTTCTGCAAGAGCAGCGTGAAACGTCCCTCGCGCGCGGCTGATAAGGTGCAAACCAAAAGGGTACCCCACACGGATGAGACTGTGACTGCCACTACCACCTTGGCAGCGCGAGCCAAATCCTGCGGTAGAGAAAGGAAAGGCGAAGAAAGGCCTAAAGGGAAAAAGAAAAAGAAGGCACGTGCACCCGTACAGGCCGCACAAGAGGGTCCGCGTCCCTTACCACCTGCTCCCACCAATCTATCGGGGGAGTGGAGCGTGGTAGGGGAAAGTATCGAAGAGCTCCCCTCCCCAAGAAGAGGGGAGAGGGCCAAGACCAAAAGGCTGTTGGAACAAAGAGCACAAAAAGCCCAAGCTGACCCAATTGGCGCCCACCAAGATCTGCGGCGGTGGTCCTAAGGCTACAGCCAGGAGTCAACGGAGTCGCCTAACCTACGGCCGAGGTATTCGCTCCGAGTGAAAGCGCGAGGTGCGCCTGGAGGACTTAGGAATTGGAGACCTTCGTTTCTAGAGTAGCGACCACAGGGGCTTAAGAATGCTAGAAGTACCCGGCGAGAATGAGTGCCACGACAAGGCGGATGCTCTGGCAGAGAAAACTCAGGCGGGGTGCTTGTGTTGAAAGACGACGTTTGTAGTCTCGCAGGCCGACTAAATGCGCGGAGATTCGTGGTTATCGGCCTGGATGACCTCCGTCACGCCGGACGAACTGGCAGAAGCTGTCGGCAGAGTTTGGTAAGCATCGACGGCTCGCCCACAGCAGTGAAAGGTGAGGAGGAATCCGCCGTGGACCATTACCGGGCTAGGGTCGG
>OV170231.1:0-5000 GCA_921882275.1 Brenthis ino
AAGCAAAAAAAAGAAAACAATTAAATAAATATAAATCGATCGTCGTTGGGTTAAATTGATATACAGAAAGTAATAATATCTAATAACTCATTGGGAATTTTTTTCGCCAAACCTAACCCAAACCAAAAAAAAAACAATATATATATAATCGATCGTCGTTGAGTAAATTGATATACATGAAGTAATAATATCTAATAACTCATTGGAATATTTTTCGCCAAACCTAACCCAAACCAAAAAAAAAACAATATATATATAATCGATCGTCGTTAGTAAATTGATATACATGAAGTAATAATATCTAATAACCATTGGAATATTTTTTCGCCAAACCTAACCCAAACCAAAAAAAAACAATATATATATATAATCGAACGTCGTTGTGTAAATTGATATACATGAAGTATAATATCTAATAAATCATTGGAATATTTTTCGCCAAACCTAACCCAAACCAAAAAAAACAATATATCATATAATCGATCGTCGTTGTGTAAATTGATATACATGAAGTAATAATATCTAATAACTCATTGGAATATTTTTCGCCAAACCTAACCCAAACCAAAAAAAAGCAATATATATATATATATATATATAATCGAACGTCGTTGTGTAAATTGATATACATGAAGTAATAATATCTAATAACTCATTGGAATATTTTTCGCCCAAACCTAACCCAAACCAAAAAAAAACAATATATATTATATAATCGATCGTCGTTGTGTAAATTGATATACATGAAGTAATAATATCTAATAACTCATTGGAATATTTTTCGCCAAACCTAAACCAAACCAAAAAAAAACAATATATATATAATCGATCGTCGTTGTGTAAATTGATATACATGAAGTAATATATCTAATAACTCATTTGAATATTTTTCGCCAAACCTAACCCAAACCAAAAAAAAATATATATATATATATAATCGATCGTCGTTGTGTAAATTGATATACATGAAGTAATAATATCTAATAACTCATTGGAATATTTTTCGCCAAACCTAACCCAAACCAAAAAAAAGCAATATATATATAATCGATCGTCGTTGTGTAAAATTGATATTACATGAAGTAATAATATCTAATAACTCATTGGAATATTTTTCGCCAAACCTAACCCAAACCAGAAAAAAAACAATATATATATAATCGATCGTCGTTGTGTAAATTGATATACATGAAGTAATAATATCTAATAACTCATTGGAATATTTTTCGCCAAACCTAAACCAAACAAAAAAAAAAAACAATATATATATATAATCGATCGTCGTTGTGTAAATTGATATACATGAAGTAATAATATCTAATAACTCATTGGAATATTTTTCGCCAAACCTAACCCAAACCATAAAAAAAAACAATATATATATATAATCGATCGTCGTTGTTGTGTAAATTGATATACATGAAGTAATAATATCTAATAACTCATTGGAATATATTTCGCCAAACCTAACCCAAACCAAAAAAAACAATATATATATATAATCGATCGTCGTTGTGTAAATTTGATATACATGAAGTAATAATATCTAATAACTCATTGGAATATTTTACGCCAAACCTAACCCAAACCAAAAAAAAAACAATATATATATAATCGATCGTCGTTGTGTAAATTGATATACATGAAGTAATAATATCTAATAAATCATTGGAATATTTTTCGCCAAACCTAACCCAAACCAAAAAAAAAAACAATATATATATAATCGATCGTCGTTGTGTAAAATTGATATACATGAAGTAATAATATCTAATAACTCATTGGAATATTTTTCGCCAAACCTAACCCAAACCAAAAAAAAACAATATATATATAATCGATCGTTGTTGTGTAAATTGATATACATGAAGTAATAATATCTAATAACTCATTGGAATATTTTTCGCCAAACCTAACCCAAACCAAAAAAAACAAAACAATATATTTATAATCGATCGTCGTTGTGTAAATTGATATACATGAAGTAATAATATCTAATAACTCATTGGAATATTTTTCGCCAAACCTAACCCAAACCAAAAAAAAAAACAATATATATATAATCGATCGTCGTTGTGTAAATTGATATACATGAAGTAATAATATCTAATAACTCATTGGAATATTTTTCGCCAAACCTTACCCAAACCAAAAAAAAACAATATATATATAATCGATCGTCGTTGTGTAAATTGATATACATGAAGTAAATAATATCTAATAACTCATTGGAATATTTTTCGCCAAACCTAACCCAAACCAAAAAAAAAACAATATATATATAATCGATCGTCGTTGTGTAAATTGATATACATGAAGTAATAATATCTAATAACTCATTGGAATATTTTTCGCCAAACCTAACCCAAACCAAAAAAAAACAATATATATATAATCGATCGTCGTTGTGTAAATTGATATACATGAAGTAATAATATCTAATAACTCATTGGAATATTATTCGCCAAACCTAACCCAAACCAAAAAAAAAACAATATATATATAATCGATCGTCGTTGTGTAAATTGATATACATGAAGTAATAATATCTAATAACTCATTGGAATATTTTTCGCCAAACCTAAACCAAACCAAAAAAAAAACAATATATATATAATCGATCGTCGTTGTGTAAATTGATATACATGAAGTAATAATATCTAATAACTCATTGGAATATTTTTTCGCCAAACCTAACCCAAACCAAAAAAAAACAATATATATATAATCGATCGTCGTTGTGTAAATTGATATACATGAAGTAATAATATCTAATAACTCATTGGAATATTTTTCGCCAAACCTAACTCAAACCAAAAAAAAAACAATATATATATATAATCGATCGTCGTTGTGTAAATTGATATACATGAAGTAATAATATCTAATAACTCATTGGAATATTTTTCGCCAAACCTAACCCAAACCAAAAAAAAAACAATATATATATAATCGATCGTCGTTGTGTAAATTGATATACATGAAGTAATAATATCTAATAACTCATTGGAATATTTTTAGCCAAACCTAACCCAAACCAAAAAAAAAACAATATATATATAATCGATCGTCGTTGTGTAAATTGATATACATTAAGTAATAATATCTCATAAATCATTGGAATATTTTTCGCCAAACCTAACCCAAACCAAAAAAAAAAACAATATATATATAATCGATCGTCGTTGTGTAAATTGATATACATTAAGTAATAATATCTAATAACTCATTGGAATATTTTTCGCCAAACCTAACCCAAACCAAAAAAAATATATATATATATATATAATCGATCGTCGTTGTGTAAATTGATATACATGAAGTAATAATATCTAATAACTCATTGGAATATTTTTCGCCAAACCTAACTCAAACCAAAAAAAAAACATATATTATATATAATCGATCGTCGTTGTGTAAATTGATATACATGAAGTAATAATATCTAATAACTCATTGGAATATTTATCGCCAAACCTAACCCAAACCAAAAAAAAACAATATATATATAATCGATCGTCGTTGTGTAAATTGATATACATGAAGTAATAATATCTAATAACTCATTGGAATATTTTTAGCCAAACCTAACCCAAACCAAAAAAAAAACAATATATATATAATCGATCGTCGTTGTGTAAATTGATATACATGAAGTAATAATATCTCATAAATCATTGGAATATTTTCGCCAAACCTAACCCAAACCAAAAAAAAAACAATATATATATAATCGATCGTCGTTGTGTAAATTGATATACATGAAGTAATAATATCTAATAACTCATTTGAATATTTTTCGCCAAACCTAACCCAAACCAAAAAAAATATATATATATAATCGATCGTCGTTGTGTAAATTGATATACATGAAGTAATAATATCTAATAACTCATTGGAATATTTTTCGCCAAACCTAACCCCAAACCAAAAAAAAAAGCAATATATATATAATCGATCGTCGTTGTGTAAATTGATATCCATGAAGTAATAATATCCTAATAACTCATTGGAATATTTTTTCGCCAAACCTAACCCAAACCAAAAAAAAAACAATATATATATATCGATCGTCGTTGTGTAAATTGATATACATGAAGTAATAATATCTAATAACTCATTGGAATATTTTTCGCCAAAACCTAACCCAAACCAAAAAAAAAACAATATATATATAATCGATCGTCGTTGTGTAAATTAGATATACATGAAGTAATAATATCTAATAACTCATTGGAATATTTATCGCCAAACCTAACCCAAACCAAAAAAAAAACAATATATATATAATCGATCGTCGTTGTGTAAATTGATATACATGAAGTAATAATATCTAATAACTCATTGGAATATTTTACGCCAAACCTAACCCAAACCAAAAAAAAAAACAATATATATATAATCGATCGTCGTTGTGTAAATTGATATACATGAAGTAATAATATCTAATAAATCATTGGAATATTTTTTGCCAAACCTAACCCAAACCAAAAAAAAAAACAATATATATATAATCGATCGTCGTTGTGTAAATTGATATACATTAAGTAATAATATCTAATAACTCATTGGAATATTTTTCGCCAAACCTAACCCAAACAAAAAAAAAGAAAACAATATATATATAATCGATCGTCGGTGTGTAAATTGATATACATGAAGTAATAATATCTAATAACTCATTGGAATATTTTTCGCCAAACCTAACCCAAACCAAAAAAAAAACAATATATATATAATCGAACGTCGTTGTGTAAATTGATATACATGAAGTAATAATATCTAATAACTCATTGGAATTTTTTTTGCCAAACCTAACCCAAACCAAAAAAAAAAACAATATATATATAAATCGATCGTCGTGAGTAAATTGATATACATGAAGTAATAATATCTAATAACTCATTGGAATATTTTTCGCCAAACCTAACCCAAACCAAAAAAAAACAATATATATATAATCGAACGTCGTTGTGTAAATTGATATACATGAAGTAATA